>CM041536.1:23382297-23463297 GCA_023238725.1 Scortum barcoo | reverse complement strand
TGGCTCTTTCTGTGTCTCTTTCTTTCTCTCTTGTCCTCCTTTCTTCTGCACTCGTTTCTTCTGTTTCTGTTTCATTGCTTCTTCCCTTAATCTTTTTCCTGTTCACTCCCTCCCTTATTAATTTCTGTCTCTCCGTGTGTCTTTCTCTGCAGAGGTCTTATGTGTGTGTGTGTGTGTGTGTGTGTGTGTGTGTGTGTGTGTGTGTGTGTGCGTGTGTGTTTTATTACATACCTCCTCTTCCTTTCAGTCTCCAAAGACTTGGACTTTCAGTGTAGCTTGATTAGTGTGAGACTTTGTGGTGTTCACATGTCTTGCAGTGTTAAGTGTAAGTTAAAAACTACACTTTCTTTCACGTTTTCTTATCCTTGACATTTTTCAGTTTTTTAATTTTCAGTGGTTTTTTTTTGTTTACTAGTTATGCTTTACAGTCTTGAGCTCCTGAGTTTATTTTCTTTAGGTAAATTGTTACCATGATTACAGATAGATTACAGATACATCATAGACATATTTATTTTTCTGATCACCAAAAAGAACTCCAATAATTATGTATGATATTACTTGGTGATGGTGATTTATGTATTTTATGGACTTGAAATGTGATTGTGATTCTTTTAATGTTTATTCAGCAGAATACAGAGCTATTTCGTATGAAAACCATTTCTTTTGGTGTTTGTGTGTCAATGTCTTGCAGAAAAAGACCTACCAGTGTATTAAATGCCAAATGACATTTGAGACCGAAAGGGAGATCCAGATCCATGTCGCTAATCACATGATCGGTGAGTGAGGCACAGCTCTTCAACTCTGTTTTATGTGTGTGTGAGTGAGTGTGTGACTGTGCTGATGTGGCATTTGGCAGACTATGAATCTCTCGTCTGCCCGTTTTTAGTCTCTCGCTTCAACAGCGCAACTATTGGAAGGTCTTATGTCTTATATCTTTATAGGTTGTCTTCACACACACATCTAATATGAACACAGCAGACACAGCAGAACACACTCAGAAGTGTGAGACAGACAGGTGAAATAAAGAGCTCTTTTTGACTTGTGGGCTGCCTGGACCAGCTGTTGTGCAATTTACCACTTGGCTGCACCTCTGAGGGTTGGAAAACACGACTTACAACAGTTCAAATAACAGATAAAACTTTAGACATTGACTGTAAAAAAGGAAAAATCTTTCAGGAGCCACAGTGAGAGGTTACATGTAATCACTCCACAGTTGGCTATTCGTCACTGAATGTGAGCATTTATAGCTTGGCCTGGATAAGGTCAAATACCATATAGCACTGCTCCAGACGTGGTGAGTTAACACAGCGGAGAGTTTACCTTTTTTGTATAACCTGTTCATCCATACGAAAGTATTAGACATTAAAGTCAAATGGCTCAGAGTTAAGTTCACTATTTTTATTTGTGCTCTCAGCCTACAGAAATGTGATCCCCATTGCTAAGTAATTGTAGCTGTGTGCATATATATAATACTTGGGCATTGGAATTGCCTCCATAGGGAGAGAAAGCAGTGGATGAAAAACACACTCAGCAGGCACTAATGTAGTGAACACGCACAGGTTTAATTTATGTATTTTTTTATTTATGGCAAATCTTCCTGAGCCAACACTTTTAGTTTAAGGTGTAGTGTATATTCTAATGTGTAAGTGTGACTAAGATATGGCACCATACAGATGCACCTCTTTTGTGTGTGTGTGTTCTTAACTAAAAACTTGTGTTTAACTAAAAACTACCTCTGTAGTTTGTAGTCTGTGTTCTCTTCTAAGCTTCCCCTGTGACAGTTTTTTCCGCTCGCTACTAATTTGCTGCCTTAGCATCTCTGTCGTCATGGAGATTAACGAGGTGGACCTGTGAGTTGTTCTGGGGAACAAATGCTCTGCACCCCCACCCTCAGCCCCTCGCCAGACCTGACAGGCAATCCCTGAGTCACTGATGTACTCTGAGGTGTGTGTATGTGTGTGTGCATGAAACCGAGGTAGAGCGAGAGCCTTTGTGTGTGTGTGTGTGTGTGTGTGTGTGTGTGCAAGCGTGCGTGTGCATGCGTGCGTACCGTGCATGACATCGCTCTGAGTCTTCTAGTAATATCTGGAGACATTAGAAGAGAGAGTTGAAACAGAAGTACAGCTGGAGTAACTTTTACTTCATTTCCCTGGTGGACCCCACACACACGTATACACACAATCTCACACACTCTCTGTATCACACACACACAATCAAAGATGCACAAACACAGGGACAGACTCACTAATGAAAAAACACACACCTCTAGGTTCGACCATCTTTTACCTACAGTTTCTATGCACTTCTATGCAAATTCTTTCTGTTTCTGTCCTCCTCCTCTCCCCGTGTTCCTCCGACCTCTTTATATTTTGTTTCCAACCGCTTTTGATCTCCTTCCACTTTCTCCATTTCACCTGCGTTCCTCCACCCTGAGAATCCTGCCAGTTATTCGGCCATGTCTCTCAATGTCATCGTAGTTTATCTTCCTTGCCTGATAACTCCTCCATCTCTACATCTGTTTCTCACTCTCAGTCTTTTCCTTGTTCCCCCGACCCCACACACACACACACACACATACACACATATGCATCCCCACACAGTGATGGCAGTTTTGGGTTAATTAACGTGCTAATTGTGTAAAAACCTAGCACAGATTAATTATGAAATTGAGGCAGATTATTTTTAAGAGTGTGCCCAGTTCCTATTATTACATTTCCCACCACCCTCCCCTCCCCCACCCCCAGAAGAAGGGAGCAAATACTAAAGAGAAAGCTCTTTTTTGGTATGAAAGCGTTGGTGGTGAGAATATTACAGGATCAGAAAGATGCTAATTTTTCTGTCATCTTTCATTTTCTCACTTTACCGTACTGTAGGTCTTTCATGTTCTTGTGCTCTGTTCTCTCCTCGTGTTATCAGATGGGAAGTGCACGCTCATGAATAAAAGGTTTGATTCCAGCCAAAATAAGTACATCTCTGTCTTTGGTGAGGGCCCGTGTAGTCAACTGTGCATTGTATGATATCAAAGCAAACCACCCAGACATCGGACACATTTATCTGTGCCTGACCAGGATAAAGTTTCAAATTCTGTCCCTCCTCCTCTCTAACACTAATTTAGTGTTTTAGTTTGGTTCAGACATTTACTGTGTTATGGTTTTATTTGCATTTTATTGTTTCCATTTATGCCACAGGCACCCATAATGTAGACAGTATAGATGATTCTGGCACACATGCTAATGCGCACAGTCACATTTCTTCACATGGTCTGGGTGTGGATGTGCATTACCCAACACGCACCTCGGCAGCAGCAGGCAGGCGTACCTGATGGTGTGAAAGTGTTATCTTTCTTTCCCTCCCTCTTCATTTTCTTCTCTTACAACATCCCCCCCATGATCATCCTTGGGAAAGTGCCACTGCCTGTCTGCCAGTCTCATCAGGACACACATGCACACTTTATCATCAGTTCTCACATTCAGTAACTCTGCCACTGGTAGGAGTGCTTGTGTCACTTTTGATACTCTTACATGGATCAGTGAATCACCCCAAGCCATTTCAGCCGAGCCTGTCTCTCTGCGTCACTGAAGGTGTTTATGAAGAAGCAAATGTAAAATAAGATTCAATGACCACAATGTGTTTCTGCTACTTTTGAGTCACAAGCAGCACACCGTTACCAGTTTCTTCACAGTTTTGACTGGTTGTGGGAGCCAAGAGGAGGGAGTTTCCTGTTGGCTTATGCAGTCCGGTGATGTGATTGTCACATTGCTCCATGGGTAATACATGATGCACCCCACGGTCCTGTTAATTATGCTGTCAGAAGGACAAACAGAGACTAAATTCAAGCAGATAGTAGAAGAGAAGGTCAAAGTGAGACGTCTAGAGAGGAAACCATGTAGCGCTGAGGAGGAATCATCACAGGTTTGACTCCTCCACCTGGAATTGGACTCGAACCAACAGTAGATAGATGGTTTCTCACCAAATAATATTCACGACTTACTCTTTATCAGTTATTTTAAAAGTGGTAGTATTACTTACCCGCTCCTTTCTTTTATTTTTTTTTTTAGAAATAGTGTACTCTTTGGTGTCTTTTTTTAATTTTCAAGATAACAATTGAACCTTTAGAGAAAATCAAGTGCGAAACATGAACAGTTGTAGGTAACAAATAATGATAGTTTTCTAAAAAAATCACTAATTCTTCTAAAAAGCTGATTATAAATATTGGTGAGTGAAGAAGAATTGTAGTACTATGGTTGTAGAGAGAAAGTTGCCACTAATTCATACGGTGACATAAAAAAGAAACAACAAATCATGTCAGCTTCATTTGGATTGTCTGCTACTTTGAACATGAAATAGGATTGCATCGGATAATGTAGAGATGAAAATGCTACTTTTTCTCAGTCCCAGTTCCTTTTTTTTACTCTGATGGTATAGTCACACCCTGTGTGTGTTCCCGGAAGCCTTGGCTCTAACACAGCACATAGGTTAATTAAAACACCATGTGGTCAATGCCCTGCTCTAGAGGAAGAGACGGGGAGTGAGGAGCAGATTGAGAGGAGAATGCAAGATAGGAGGGAAAGAGAAATCATGCAAAAGGGCTGAAGAGGCACAAGAAAATGAGGAGTACAATTTCTGTCCCCTTTGGTTTGTTCAGCATTTTGGCAGATTTTGTGAACTCTGGCTCTTAATCTATTGAAGTGCTGTACAAGGTGTCAAAATCTGTGTAAAAAGTCATTTACAGGAGTCCAGCTTTTTTTTTCCCCTCAAAGCCTCAGACCAAAATGTCCCCCCAAATAACACCTGCATTATATAGGATGAGTGTACAACACCCCTGAAATACCCAGAATGCACTTAAAATGTCACAGCAGCACCCAACCCCTATGAAAGCCAAACTCATCAAATGAAAGGGCAGAGCCACTTGAACACTGGTAATGGTTAAATTGTTCTGAACATGGAATAATGTTGGTACGCTGGTGGTGCCACTCTTCACATTGTTAAAACACAGCACACACACACACACACACACACACACACACACACACACACACACACACAGCCTCTGTCTATCTCCCACACACTGAGGAGAGAAAGAGAGAGAATAGGAGTTATCCATTGCCTCGGGTACCAGCTTGCCATTTGAGAATTTTTTTTTTTTTGGAGTTGTTTTTGTGTGTGAGACAGAATCATAAGGGAAAGGACAGTACACATACTGTATGCACATTTAAATACAGTTTCATATGTACTAATTGGATGTAAAAAATGAATTATATTAACCAGCTTTAATAAGGGAGCATTTGTGTGTTTTATAGAATACAATTTACATTACAGTACATTTTGTTTGCTTGTTTGTTTTAACATTGGATAGAGGTGGATAGAAGAACTCTGTATATCCAGGTTTTTATACAGTGTCTGGTGTGTGTGGGTTGGGGGCAAACCTCACCTGTGTGTGTGTGTGTGTGTGTGTGTGTGTGTATGTGTAATCACATAGCTGTGTGGGTTCGGTTTTTCTGGGCCCCAACACGCAGGTGGGATGGGGAGGGAGGGCTTGAAGAAGTGGAGATGTGAAGAGAATGCAGAAAGTATTTATTTGTGTTTTTGTCTGGGCACACTTGGGGGGAGACTTCATGGGAGGAGAGGATGCGAGGGGGGTTAGCGGAGAGATGAGAGACGACAGAAAAAAAGAAAAAGAAGCAGAGCCGAGGGTGGTGGAGGGCGGCACTGGAAAAGAGGGATGACAGTAAACTTCAGGGTTTTTATCTCTGTGTGTAGAGTTGCCAGTCAGAGCAGATAATTTAAAAAAAAAAAAAAAAAAGCACATGCAAGTGAGCGCTCATGACTGTGTATCTGCAATAAATATGTCATGCCTCTTTCTGTTTGAAGTTTATGTCACCTGGACCGTCCAAATTTATATTTTTTTACTTTCAGATTACACCATACTGCTCTATTTCAAGAATTCCCTATGTTGTAGAGTGTGGTTTAGTCGTGCCCCCCACCCACCCCCATGGTATGAACATGTGTATTTGTTTGTGTGTGTATGTGTTGCGTGTCTCCTTGGACTGCACCACAGCGATTTTTGGCAGGCTTTATTGTTTTCTGCTGTGCAGCTGCACATCATGAAGAACTTGCCTCCCTGTGTGACAGTGTGAGGTGAAACACGATTCTGTGTGCAACTAAACATGTGAGAGTGTGCGTGTGTGTGTGTGTGTGTGTGTGTGTGTGATGCATGCGTGCACTCATGAGCGAGACAGTACAGTATGACCCGTCCCTGTTGGGGTGTTGGATGCAGATTTGGTGAAACACTGGCAGTGATGTAATAGCAAATAGTAAACTCTGGGCTCCAGCTAGCAATTTTAAAGCAATAATCTGTTATCTACCTTACAAATACACTAATTTAGTGTTTTGTAAATTCTGCACAGGATACTACTTAATTTTGTGTATGTGTGAATGTGAGAATGTTCTCCATTTGCAAAGGTATCATCTGAAGGTCTACGGCTCACAATGGTCCTCACAAAGATGTAAGTGCAGGAATCCCCCCCTGCCACACACACACACACACACACACATCCCTAAATAAGGTCCTTGACAGCATGTTCTAAGTGTTGCATGCAGCCACTAATGCTTTACTAATCACCTCAGTCTAGATTTCACAGCGTGAGGCCTCACTTCTCAAGCACATGTAGACAGGCACACTCTCTCTCACTTTCTCTCTCGTGCACGCACGCACGCACACAAACATACTTATGTGTCTTCATCAAACACGCGCTGTGTGTGCGCGCACAAAGAGCCACACTCAGCATGTTATCTCCCCTTTCCATTGGTCCTAATCAGGGACCAATCTCCAATTAGCATACACGCTGTAACCCTTACTTTGATCTGCCAATAACACTCCACAACGCCCTCTCTCTTTCTCTCTCTCTCTCAGGCTCATACCTTTAGGAAAATTTTGAGTCAACATTTCTTTCCTTCTGTCTCTCACCCACTCCTCTCCTTCCATCTCCCTTTGTTTACCTCCTTTCTGCCCATCACTGTAGCCTTTAGCTGTAGCAGCACTAAGAAATCAGCCTTAATCGTTAATTATACTTCTGTGTCAAGGTGTCACTGCAGTTCTGCTGTAGCTGCTGAGAGCGTCATTCAAGGGCTTTGTGTTTTCTTTGTGAGGTGGCAATAAATAAGGGCTTTTTAGCAGCTTTGCAAGCTAATTTGTCTACAATACGACTGAGGAGAAAGGGCTGGTCTTTGAAACCTGCTTCATGTTGTGTTCACTATCAAGCTATAAATCTACTTTTTTCCTCCCCCACACTCATCACTTTCACACTACGTATTACTAACCCTGCCCATTCTCTCCTCCGCTCTCCCCCATTCCCACCTGCCTATTGGATGGCCCGTAGAAGAGCCCACCTGTCGGCAAGGTTTGTCCCCTTTCTGTCTCCTTAGCTCGCACTATGAGCAAGGCAGCACTGTGCTGTCTCACTGCCTGCCCATTTCATTCCCTTGCTTTTTACTATATATGTATATGTATAGATTACCATTCAGTTTATATTACGTTTTTAATTCTTCTATTTTTTAACACAAGACGTTGGCAAATCCTATATTGTTACTGATATATGCAAATACCACATTGCATGATGTGAAAAAACTTGGAATACAAATGAAGCTTAAATTAGGCTAAAAAATGTTTGCTATTTTCTCAGTAGCAGCAGTTAATGTACATAATAAAAACTGCATTGAAGAAAATCTTCATTTTAATTTTGAACTTGACACATCTTAACCGAATCCTTGCACAATTACCCCTCACCTCAACTCCTCATTCACTCCAATCCCTGCTGCTAGCTGCATGCTTCATTGTCCTTCCCACCTCATATTCACACACACCACACACACGTGCACATACACACATACACACGCACACACAGATGCCTTGGAGGTACGGAGTGGCCACTCACCTGGATCTAAGTGCTCCCTGTGGAGTGTGGTGGCTAATGATGTGTCCTCAGCATGAGCTTTACTTACTTATTTACATCAATGCACTCTAATGGTGTTAGGTATTCTTCCCCATTCACATTCTTCACAGATTTGAACATTTCTTTGGTAGTTCAGATGCATACAATTAAACTGTGTTGTTGTTGGCCTGACACGTGTCACCTGATCGTGGTTGGCATCAGTTCACACTGAATATTACCTTTTTAAAAAGTTGGAACTGAACTCCTTCTTTCGAAGGAAGTCAGGCACTTTTCACTTAAAGCCTGAGCATTTTAATCTTTTTAATTTCACCTTTTGCAGACCAAAACCTGCTTTGTTCCTTGAGGTTGCACTTATCTGCCAGTTCAGAGCAGTCAACCTGCATTCAGCCTGTCTGTTAGCCTGCAGTCAAATCTGTGATGCGCTTGACTAGTAATGTCGGGCTGCTGTCTAAGCAGCCGTCCCACGGGCTGTGGCTAAGTCGGTGTGTGTCTGTGCACAAGCCTTTCTGTGCTTCCTAGTCTCCCCTCCTCTTCCCTTTCTTCCCCCCTCTTTCCTTTCACATGCACACACACACACACACACACACACACACACACACCTATGTGTATGTATGTCTATGTGGTCGTAGGCAGGGTCTGGTGTGGTTACTTTGTGTCACTGAAGACTTAATGAGGCGAATAAGAAGCTTTTAGAGTCAATGGAGGTGGATAATGTGGTAGAGGGCTCACTCATGTATATGTGTTTGTGTGTGTGTGTGAGAGAGAGAGAGAGAGAGAGAGCCACCGGCTAACAACATTGCTGTTCTCTTCTGCCCTGCTGCACCTGAACTAATAAGCTACAGACTACAGTGCTGTCTGTGTTGTTGATATGTGACTGTGTCTGCACCGGACTGAAGAAAGCGCTTCTCATACTGCAGTTATTTTTCCTGGGTGTCACCAGTCGTGCTGACGTCACAGCGCAGCATTTCACAAATAAGTGAAATTTCAATGTTCCCCTGACCTGAAAGTATGTCAAAGTGAGTGGACAGCTTGTCAAACACAAAAAAATAGAAAAAAAGGGAAACTGCCATGAAGTACTGCTAGAACACTACTAAACCTGTCCCAGGAAAAAGTGTCCTGTCTGAGCGAGTTTTTAGCACCACAGGAGATGACATGTCTTCTCAAAGGTGTGTGCTTAACTCTCCACACATTGTTTATTTGGTGTTTCTTAAGAAAAATCTGAAGTAGCTTTTTGAAGAAGCTTTGATACAGATACTACAAATACTTTGTGTCAGTGTCCTTACTGATACTATAGTACTATTACTAGTACTGCCATAATTGGTACAACTATTGCTACTGTTTAGAATGATTGTTTTTTTTTATTAAGAATTCAATTTTATTTATGTTATTTTTTGGATTTACAGATCTGTTGTGGGTGAAGACAAAGAAAACAGTGGTAATTTTAACACATCGCTGCTATAAGAATTTCTCCAATTACATTTCTACATTGGCAACATTTTAAAACTAATCTTTCATTTTGATCATTTTATGGGAGCAGTGTTGAGGTTTTTTATTGGTGTGCTGCATATAATAAGTAAAGTGAAAAATGGATCATTGCATCTATTATTATTATTTTCTTAGAATTGTGCTATATGCAGTAGTCTGACCGTGTAATACTATACATAATATCAATATGTGAGTTACAAAATCTATAGTTCAGCCAATGTAAAGTTCATTTTCACCACAGCTGATATTAATACTGTTACTTAATAGAAAGTGTTGATTAAATCATCCAGGTCTTCCCAATAGAGCTTTTGCACACTCAGATCAGTTAGGTCAGTGTGATATTTAGCTAATGGGAGTACGAAAACATGATTTAAACATGATTTAGATTTGTGAACAGTTTGACTGCGCAGTGCACCAAGCAGGATGTTGGTCTTTGGTATGAACATAGGAACAGATGACAGCACATCCCTCCCCTCCTGTCTTCCATCCCTCCCTCCATCCATCCTTCCCTACATCCCTTCCTCCCTCCCTCCCTCGCCACCTGGAGCCAGCGAGCCGTGACACCAGAGGGAGGGAGGGAGTGATGATGAAGGGACAAGGGACTCGAAAGAGAGAGAGCGAGAGGACCACAGAGGGCTAGATGAAGGAGAGAAGAAGGAAGAGAAGGATGGCATGATAAAAAATGAGATGGGGTATTTGTAGGCATATGTAAATTAAAGAAATTACTCTACAAAAGATGTTTTGATTATGGAATTTCTTTAATGTTACAAAAGTAATTAAGGGAATTATACATCATGTAGAAAGTGTTCCAAAGTGTCCATAGGTCTTTTCTGATTTAAAAAAAAAAAAAAAAAAGAGTAGTAAATTTGTTCATTTCATTTTAAATGAAAAAGTGACCGTTTGTTTATAACATTCTGCAAAAAGCCAAACGCAACACAGTCCATACCCCTAAATGAGCTTCTCCCAAGTACTTCCAAATACCATACAGTGTTAGTACTAGTTTGGACCAAGAAAAATAAGAAAGAAAAAAAATATTTTTCAGATTATTGTAATTATTTCCAAATATTTAACCTTTATTCATTCAGGGAATTTGAATTTTTTTTTTTTCAGCTTCAAATTTACATATTTACATACAATCTCAACTGGATCTTGTCCAGTATAACCTTAGTTCTCTGCATCTCTTTACTTTTTGGCCACAAGCCTGGTCAGCCTTAAGTGTGTTTTAGTGAGTTAATAGTTTATTGCCAGCAATAAAACACTGAGCTGTATGCCATCAAAAGACAAATGGAAAGCCAGTTGAAATCAGTGTGGAAAAACTAGTTCACGCACTTTTGACCTTGAAATTGGGAGAACAAAACACACACTTGCACACACACAAAGACGTTGGCAGTAATCCGTGTGGCTACTATTACTATTCATCAGTCATCAACATTCTAATAAAACAATAGTTTCTTAACAGCAGAATCTCTTTTTTTAAACTCACCCTGCATTGCTCTCTCTTCAACATTTTCTCTCTGCCATTGTGTTTGGTATATTTCTCCACCCTGCTCTGACACTGTTAAAAGCAAGTGTTTGCTCCCAGTTAGTCCCCATAACCTGCCATTGTCTGCTTTATCGACTGTGCATGAAAACATAGACTGAACTGTCAGTGTATTTCTGTTTGTGTATGCGTGTGTGTTGGTGTGTTTTTGTGTTTTGAAGGCTTGGAGCGCGGTAGTCCCCCGGAGAGCTCATTTTGTCGTCTTCTCGCTTGATTTACCTTCTTCTTCTTCTCCTGTTTATTACCAGTCATTACAAGCTGTTTGGAAACCTAATAGGACACCCTGACAAATAGACTGGGAGAGACCCAACCTGGATAGGCATCGAAACACAAAAAAACTTGTGTGTGTGGGGGGGGTGTGTGTGTGGGGTGTGTGCGTATTAGAGAGAGAGGGAATGCATGCTTGTTTCTCATCCATGTTTACCTATGAGAATGTTTGTACATGCAACATCAGCTATCTTAACTCATGTATAGAAGCTTTGTGTGAGTGATGTCTTTATCAGCCTGCTGTGTGTGTGTGTGTGTGTGTGTTTGAGAGCATGGATAAAGATAGTGGGCTATATATATACCATACTGTACCTGCAATGCACCCCCCTTGCTTTCCCCTCTCCTCGCTCTCTTTCTCTTTCTCTGTCTCAACCCGTCCAGGTGTGGCTGCACCAGCTGCTAAAGAGAACGGGACAATTACACACACACACACACATACACACCGACTTCCTCTCTATCTCTGCTGGCTAATTGTCACAAGACAAACAAGGCGCTTTGCCTTTATGCGCTTCATAAACAGGGGCCAAGCAACAATTAACTCCCTGCTTAATTCACTAACTATTCTGAATTCATTTTCTCCCGTGACAGGCACATCTGTCACAGCTGGTAGCGAGTGAGAGTGTGTGTTTATGTGTGTGGGAGGCAGGGTTTGGGCCTGTATAGTAATGCAATCAGGCTGTGGCTTTAAACAGGAGACGCTGAGGCTCTTTACTATTATATGTGTTTATGATAAAGAGCCACAGGTGAAAGTCTCGGTGGCACATTTGCATGTATGTGGGTGAACGAGTTTGTGAACAAAGAGAACGTGGGGCACATGTTTGTGTGTTTGTTTTTGATTTGGTTACGTGTTGTGTTTATGCTTGCTTCTGTATTTGTGTGTGGGAGGGGGCAGCATACTCTTTCAAAGCATTGTGATGTAACACAACAGGGTAGGTTGACCTGTATTGCATTTAAAAGATGGTGTGAATTAAAGAAAGACAACTTAGATATAGGTAAATATTCAGACTATTGGAATTGTCAAAAGACAAAATAACAAAAAAACAAAATACAAACGGTTTTTTAAGATAAATTACAATTTCAGACTGTTTTTTCTTGTTAGAAATGAGAATCAGAGACAGATCCAGATCCATTTCATGTAGGTAGAAAAAGACACATCACTATATAAGAATAGCGAAAAAGAAACAGAGAGATGATCACTGATTGAGTACCTTAAATTTTTGTATTTGGACTTCTCCTAGTATTATTGTGCTGTTATTATTAAAGCCTCTACTCTGAATTACTCAGGTATTTTCACCGACCATAGTTCTAGCTCCTTTTAGAGCTGTGTGAATGTGTGATGATACTGACTGATTTATCAGTCGTCCTTAAATCTTTTGTTAGCTTTGTTGCTTCTTTTAGGCCAAGGTAACTTCCATCTTTGTCATTCTAATTGTTTCGTGCTGTTTAGTGGCATAATGTATCCATTGGTATTGATATGAGACAGACAAAGAATAGAGAGCTGATTGTGTAATTTAAGTGTATTTGGAAAATAGGTGGCAATAGAGAGAAGTTATGGCAATTAAGTAATTAATTACTTGATGTCAAAGTTGAGCATGATGAATAAGAGGGAGAAAGGGGGAGGAAGAGGGACAGAGTCCAGAGTGGATGAAATAGAAATAGAAGGCCTGTTCTTCTACAAGACAGTAAAAAAACAAAAACAAAGAACAAACACAATCATGTTGAATGAGAAGCAAAAGCAAATTAGCAGATGAAGACAGGATGAGGAACTTGAGGAAGGCCTACATTAATATTTTTACTTACACTTCTACCAGTGAGGTCTGTTGGTTTCTTACTGCAAGAGGTATGTGAGGATATGTGTTTTTTATATATATAATTTAATGAAACAGAATCTTTAATGAACCTGATGATTTCCTTATTCATCCTCTGGTTGTGCATCCTCTGTTTAAACGCACATACATAGACATTAGGTACCAAAAATAGACCTGTGTAAAAGATGTTAAAATGAATGTAGAAAAGGTATAAAGAAAGGTGGAATCAGAGGAATATTAGAAACTGAAGAAAGCAGTGTGAGATAACGGTGTGAAGACGGGGCAGACATACAAACATGAAAAGTGACACTGTACATCGCCAGAGACTAAGTTAGAAATTGAGACATCAAGGAAACAAGATGTTGACAGAAGCGGTGCTGATTACAGATCAGTTGAGTAGATTCATACTGATGGCAAACAGTAGGACAGGAAACGGGCTGATGCAGAGATAGAATCTGCAGAGGACATGGAGGGACCAGGCGAGGGAGAAAGAGACAAGTGAATGCAGATCAATAGGGTAAAATGAAAAGAGAGAGGGGGGTGTGGACGGGTGGATCAAGATGAATAAAGCGAGAGACGGAAAGAGAGTGTGTCGGAGGAGAGAGGATGAGAGCGATTTCTGGCAGATTTTGGCTCGTGCTCAGTCCTCTTGCCGAGCAGCTGGACTTCATTAGTGGCTGGTGTTAATTACTGGGACTGTACACACACACATGCAGATGCGCGCGCACACAGGCACATGAACACACACTAACAGATGCGCACACGTACGTGCACACTCGTGCTGCCTGCGATTCAGGGTCACCTTGCTAGCCTTGTTTGAACCAGCAGAGAGAGGGGGAGATGGTGCCAGACAGACAGAAAAACAGAAATGGAGAGAGTGTCGGTCCACTGTGGGAGTTTTCTATGTTATTAATGGTATTTTGAGCAGCTTCATAGCGAGCAGCTAGATGGACAGGCGATTTTGTAGTTTATTCAGTCATCGGACGAACACAAGTAGATGTGCATATGGAATGTACAGTGCAATCGCAGATAAATAAATGAGGTGTAACTCCAGCGAGCAGGGGAGAGGCAGAAGTACGGAGATAATACTTGAGATGATTATGGAGAAGATTATGAAGATCGAGGTGGTTGCCCTTGGAGTTCTTAAAGTAGCAGCACAAATGAGTTTCTCAAAGTGCTAAGTTTTACTTTTTCTACTAAAACCATGATTATGATTAGGTTTTTAAGGAATGTACTGCAAATCAGTGAAACCAGTCTGGTGTAGTGAGAAGCACGACTTTGTGGCAGAGAAATATAAGTGCTAAATTAACACCTTTTCTGTACACCTTCTCAACTACTCATTAAACATATGTAAGGCTCAAGTGAAGTATGAGGCACTGCTCATTTTTCCTTTGCACTCTGAAAGAAACTCTCAAAAGATAGACATACACTTTTTAAAGAAACATTTCAAACCTTTATTTGATTACCTTGCTGCTATATAGGCGATATGAGTTAACACACCTTCTTTTCCCTATATTATTACATGTGGCACCGCTGGACAGAGCTCCCGTCAAGCAAGGTAATCTTAAACTTAAAATGATAAGAGACATAGACAACCATGTACATAGTTACTTCTTTTGTTAATTAGTAGTCTTTTCCTCTCCATGATCACAAAATGCTGTTGTGATCGTTGTGATCGTAGTGTTTAGTTACTCTACCTCTGTTGATGTCATGCACCAGCTCCCTGCTGCTCATGCAGCCCAAACAAATTCCATCAAAGAGCAAGACAAGACAAGAATCAGACTGAAGTAATAGTGTAGCAGGTGACTCTGACCAAGGCCTCTGACTCAATAAATCAGTATGACTAAATCTGCATCTGTCTGTGTTTGCTGTGTCTCAGAGAAATCCGTCTTAATAATGCGACACAAACTCATTTAGCAGGTGTTTATATGGCATAAACAGCATGATGATGAATTAAGATGCAAGTCTGACACACACAGCACAAACCCAACTTTGACTTTTAGGTTCTGATATGAACCCAGGCTTTCAGGGGATCAGTGCTCTGCTGATCATAAAGTGAAGCCTCAAATTCACACGGGCGTCGTAAAACCGATTTCAAACAGAGCTCAGTGGAATGAGTCACTTCCTCTGAATAACAGCTTGTTGACACAAAGGTCCAAAGAGGAGAGGAGACTGAGCCACAGCAAACTTTGAGAACCAACTGAGAACCAACTTAGGAGAGAGGGAGAGAGAGAGAGAGAGAGAGAGAGAGAGAGAGAGAGAGAGAGAGAGAGAGAGAGAGAGAGAGAGAGAGATCATTCAGAGACTGATCTGGAAATTGATTATTGATTTGAACAGTCTTTTCACTTGGAATTTAGAAAATCATCTATGATTGATTATTATTGTCTTCATTAACCAGGTTGGATTAATGGCTCATCAGGGTGAGTGGATACTGTGGACCATGCAGATTAATTCCATAGATTAATTAGACTGTAAAAGTCGAGCTTTTTCCTGACACAGAAGCATGAGGGAGTACTGTAAGACGCAAGCCTGAGAATGCAAAAATGTTTTGGCCTAAAAGCAAACGTAAAAAGCTGATGTGTGTCTTAGTTTGACAGTCTTGATAAGCTCCACCTCTAGCTGTTGATAAAATCGTGTTTCAGTCAGACCGCAGAATGCCGTTCCTGGGGAGAAAAGGAAGATGGTTAAAAGACATGCAACGGCACAGCATGAGGTGGGATGCAATACCATGCTGGGAGAGGTTGAAGGGTTTTCTTTGGCTCTTAATTACATGGCAGAAGACAGGAGAAGGCAGGAGTGAGAGCGGGGAAGAAAGAAAGGTTGAAACAACGGTATACACTGTCGCTCTTATCTTTCCTCTCTAAACAGATGTCGACCAGGCTGTTCTCTTTATTGCAGTACAAAGGCCTCCTGACAAAAACACACACACAAGCATGCACACACGTCATCCTGTACAAATCAATGCATCCTGGTTTCAGTAATTTCCCATGGTGCTTTGCCCTGCCCCCCCCTGGGTGAGCAAGGTGACAAAGCCAGCCACGGAGGAGAGAATCTCTTATTTTCTGCCCTCCTTTTTTTAGCCCTTGTTTCCTTGCTTTCTTTTCTTTAATGCTTTCAGATTATTTTCTCTTCTCAATAGTGTACGCACATTTACTGTTGTGCCATACTGATTTATTGTAGTTGTTGTTAATTTATAGTTTTCCTCCAAACAGTTATTCCATTTTAGTGTGTGCTGTATGACCGAGTTTATAAATTTAACTGTAAAAGGGTTGACTAAAATGACAAATCCATCATTTATCAGTTGTTAGAATTTATGGCAGATACACATTATTTATTATTTATTTTTGTCTGATTATCAAACTGAATGACATTTTTGTTTCTCTTTAATATTTAATTGAACACTGTGGTTATATTGGCCCTTCTGCCTTTGGGAGACATTATTCGTTTGCAGTAACCAGACATGAGTGAGAAATGTACCCATGTCACCGATTTATTTTTGAGTCGACACAGAGGCTGTGGTAGTGGTTATTCGGAACGGCTGTTTTTAATGTTGATTGAAGACGTGTGCCAATTTAAGAGTTGTTATTTCTGAGAAGTCTTCTTACAATAACCCGTAGAGCTGCATCTGCAATTTTCCGTTCCTGCCCACAAAGCTCTGATTGACTTAGTTGTTGTTTGTTCAACCTGGAAGACATCAAATGATCGGCAGATGCATTTGAATAGTCGAAAAAGTCAGATCTGTGGGTGGCAAAGATATGTAACCAGGCTATTTTTGTTGTTGGCGAAACAACAGCTGAGGCATTGTACACAGCGCAGTAATTAACCTCCAAAAGCACATTTTGAACACTAGCAGTCGCTGCAATAGGACCGGCAGTATGGGCCTTCTTTTACCGACAGCCTGCACCCGCACAATGTGCAGCATAAAACAACTCACCTGCAGCGCTGCGTCACATGGGGATATGTGCTGTTTAAAGGCTTAATAATTTGGCGGTACACTGCAGGTTTGTAGATTGGACACAGAGTGGGGCCGCGAACGCCACGTGAGGCCTCCACCCACAACATAATGATAATTACAATCATTATGCTAATATTGTATTGTCATGTAATGTGGTGTTCGGTTTAGGTGGATTTTCAGAACTTTGTCCACCTTTTTTCCCTTTAATTACTCTATTTCTTTCTCCTTCTGTGACCCCTCACTCTCTCCTCCTCTACCTACTCTATCCTTCCCCACCAGCCCACCTCCGCTTCCTCATATCATGTTCTCTGTCCCTCTTCATCCTTGTATCTCTCCTGGATGAGAGACACTCATTTGTGACAGAGCCAACCTGCTAATGGTGGATGGCAAGAAACAAAATTGGCCATGCCAAATTCACACACACATATGCACACGCACACTTACACACACACACACACTCTCTCTCTCTCTCTCTCTCTCTCTCTCTCTCTCTCTCTCTCTCTCTCTCTCTCTCTCTCACTCTCACACACACACACACAGAGTATTTGTACATACAAATATGGTCATCCATCTAGAAATACTCATACTGAGACATTCACATGCCACATACACACACGCACACACACCAAACATTCCCAGGTACAGGCACACATGGACACACATCAGTGCATAGATACACAACACATTCACACTAATGTATTCACATAACACTCTGTGTGCTCCCATGCTGCATTGCTCCTGGTGCTGGGCTCACTCTCTGCTCTGCTTGCCTCCTCCTCCTCCTCCTCCTCCTCTTCGTCCTCCACCCCCACCACCTCCTTCTCCTTCTCCCAGTACATCTGGCACGCTCAGCTGCCGAGGAGCGCCATAATTATCCCGCCGGAGACGCACACACCCGCATACGCACACACACACACTGCGCGACGTGAAAGCTCACACACACACTTGTCTTCGGCGATCCGCGCCGCTCCCTGCTGCTCTTCGTCACTACCGGGGCTTCATTAGAGTGTGTGTGGAGAGTGTGTGCATGTGTGAGTGTGTGTGTTGATGCATGGTGCTTTTGGATGCTATCCAGATGTTTTTTCTTTATAGTTGAGGAGTCGGGCGTGTCCTAGATGCAACTGCCCTGCTCCTGTATGCTCAGTGTTTTGAGTTTGAATCATGCCCGTCTCACACATAATTCAGTCTCTCTCTCCCGTTCTCCCAACGTTCACACCAGTGTCCAGTCTAATTTAGCCATCATGTAGAAGACAGCAAGTGGGCAGCTGAGAGCATCACTTTGTGTCAGTCTGGGATGGAACCAGGACCTGTTTGTTATGCAAGAAGGGAATGTGGCTGCTTGGCCTCACACCTCACTTGTGTCTGTCTAATGTTTTTGCCTCATTCTGTTTTGTTTGTATTTCATTCTTGAATATTACTAGAATTCACTAATGAAATTATTTTTTTGCTTGTGTGAGAAATTACGACTATAAATGTCAAGGATAAAGAATCATTATAATATCAATACATGTTAAAATAAGCAATGGACACATTCCCCGCTCACACACACTCTCTGCAGTAATAATTGCGGGGGTGGTTTTAGTCTGTCTGGTGTCACAGTGTAATTACTGGCCTGTACAGGTGAAGGAGAGGCTGAGGTCGGAGTGCTGATGCCTGTGTGTGTGTGAGAGACAGAGAAAGAGAGGAAAAGGGAGAATGTGGATGAGTGAGTACAGTGTGATTGACAGTAATTGTGTGTACTGTAATTGTGCGTGTCTGTATTTATAGTATGATTGCCATTCAGTGTGAAAGTGTACGGGTGTGTGTTTGAGGGTGTGTGAGTACTGTAGGTTTGATTCCCAGTGCCACTTTGTGTCAGGCTTACCACAGAGCCAAAAGCAATTGAGCTTTGTGAAAAGCGTCTAGAAACACCTTTCCACCATTCTATTTTCAATCCATGCTTTTAGTGCCGCGGGAAGCAATGAATAAAGCACCTGCATCAGTCACATGGATGGGTGCTAAAGACCAATCAAGTGACAGGCTTTGACTCTGTCTCTATGTCACTGATGCAATGACTCAAGCCTGTTGATTGCAGTCTTTCTACACCGGCTAAATCCAGTGTTTACCTGATCCTTTTTACTAGCTCAGAAATGACTGTTAAACACTTCATAAAATTGAGGTGGAATGCCATTATGATGAAAATGATGTAATTGTTATTAACATAGTCCTTAAAATTGATAGACAGTAGTTTTTAGTCCTAGTTTTGCAGTAGGTAGAGTCACAATGTTCAGGATCATACAATGTGTCGTCACTTTAGTTACTTAGAGTTTCCTTCCTGAATGAAAACACTGTTGAATGTGCTGGAAAGATATTAAAATGGCCTGGTCACACCAACAATTGGCACAGCAAAATTTATTTGTATTTCTTCCCAGCATAGGCCTATGTGGTTCACATGTCTTGATGATGTAGGGACTGTTGTTAACCACTGTAGTTTGCAAGCTCACTGTTAACTTACCAGCCAGCTAGATTAGCAATACCTCCCACAATTTCTTTGTATTTTATCTGTACTCCATCAACTCCTGTCTCAGAATGTCTGCAAACCATAACTCTTTTGTTAAGCAGTGAGGGTGGTTAAAAGAAGAATGGTACTGTACAGCTAGCTACAATAGCCTCCTCCATTTTCTACTTCAGCTTTCCTCAAAGATCAAGATAACTTGCCATTAGTCAACAGTGCAGATTGCATGTCAAAGTTTCCCAAAGATGAACTTGACATGAAAAATTTGGATGAATGTACTTTTTTCCCCTTGCAAGCGAATCTACTATTCATAGCTATTGCATTGGAATGAATTGATTTCACCACCAAATTTTTCCATTTTAAATGCTATTGTGACCAGGCCTTTAGACTTCGAATTTAATGTTTATTGGGTTTTTTTGTTGTTTTTTTTAGTCTAGCTTTCAATAATACATCTGACATAGTTACTAGAGCAAGCTTCTCTATTCAACCTGTAGATCTATAGATAGGTTATAAATGCATGCTTGTTATTTTATTTGTGAATAAGAATAACATACATTCAGAATGCACAAACACATACACACAATGGCTTTCAGTGGTGTTGGTACTGACTCCTGTTACTCCAACACTAAAGGAAAAGAAATATGGATCTAGTCCTGTTCCATCAGGACTGGATTTACTCTACTCCATCATGTCCTGCATGTATGGGGACACAAATACATTTTTATTTTATTCTCTATTGATTATAGCACCTTACAGTTCAATAGGTAATACATCTGAGGAGAGAATATCTTGGACACAGTGATGTGAATTCCCCACTCACATAATGGGAAGCTATGGGACTGACTGAATTGCCTGGTCTAGTTGGCTTCAGTTTCTCTGTCCTCTCCTTTTTTAATCCCTGCTGCTCTGTCCTGCACTCCATCATCCCCCCCTCCCCCCAAACCCACCTACCACTCCACCACCCCCTCACCCATGCCTCCCTCTCTTCATTGTCTGTCCACTTCCCCTACGGTAACAGGTTTACCCGTAAGATTCACTCGACTCACACACACAGTGCTAGGGGCCTAGGTAGAAGTGTAATTTCCCCAGTGTTCTCCCTAACCTGGAATATCTGACACCATGACACCAGAAAAGAAAGGGAGGCTCTTTCTCTTTCTGTGTGTGTGTTTGGATGGGGGAGATGTGAAGTTTTGCAAGTGGTGAAAGAGGAGAGATTTGAAAAAAAGTGTGTTCAGCCTGTTATGTTTTTTCTCTGTGAGCTCTTACAGAAACTGCCCAGTTTCCACAATAGGGCCGAACAGGACTAGCCAGGGCTTAAGGGTAAATCAAAAATAATAGAGTTTATAACAAGGTCAAACAGGACTAGCTTTAGCCTACCTGCCTTGCTGATGCGCCTGCAGTATGTGTCAGTTTGTGTGTCCTGACTGTGAGTAACTGCAATGGTGAGTGAAGCAGTGAAATACAAGTCAGATTTCTCAGTGAAAGTTTGGAAGAAAAAAAAAAAGCGTTTGTATGGCGGTGTGGTGCAGTCTCAAGTGTTTCTGTTGCCGTTTGACTGGTGGGTTTGATTTGAAATGTGCTCTAATGAAAGTTCAATTTTCAGTCATGGAGAGAAGGCTGGGACTTTTTTGGAAAGTAAGTAAAATGTCAACAGACTTTTACATCTTTGCTATGTATTGAAAAACGATCTCCAACAGGGGGATTGAATCCCAAGCAGTGAAACTTGAAATTATTTGTCTGCACTGTGGTGGGCCTGCCTTCTTATAGAAAAGGCAGTCAGACAGTGGGCTTAACTTTATGTTTAAGATTATTTGACACTGTAAAAAATTTCAAGGAAATGTGAAATATCCAGCATTCAGTCAGATTTCATTTCCCATTGATTTCATTTTCACACCTTTTTATTAGACAAACAGCATCACAGTCACTTCCCTTTTTTATATCTGTGTGTCTGTCCATCTGTCCATCAGTCACTGTGAAGGCTGCAGACAGCACAGGCTTCCTGACTAAAGTTTGGACAAATGGCTGTCGGATCGATAGCTTCCCACCAGCAATATTTGCTATCAATGCATGTCCTCCTCATTACCGCAGCAGGCTGCCCTCTCCATGGACCTGAATTATTCATACACACAAACAGGCACAAATATGCAGCTACACACAGACACACACACATACACACAGAATACTGCATCAGAGAAGAAGCTGGCCTTTCACTTTCCCTCTCTGTCTCCAATCCTTCCTGCCTCCCTCTGTTTCATTTCTTCCCTTCTCTCGTTCTCTGGTTCACTTTAGCCCTGGGCAGTAGACCAAGAACGAGCCACGCCTCCCCGTTTCTCTCTCTCTCTCTTTCTCCTTTTCTTTTTTAACCTCTCGTTCACCCTGATGCTTACTCATGGATACTTGCCTTGCTCAGCACATCTTCCTGCCTGTGTTCTGTGTCTTTTATTTTAGTTTCTAATAATACCACTTAGACCACGTCATTATTTTTTTAAAAAGTGATTGTTACTAAATTTATCTTTAATGATTTTATTGTCCCCACAGCAGTATTTATTATTAAGAATTTGTGATTTATTACGAGTTAAATTGCATGTTTCTGCAGTCAGAAGGTATCAGTTTGGTTAGGACAGTGAGTGGGTAGCATGGCAGAAACCTCAGTAGCTACTTTGAGTGGGCTGAAGAGAGCGGGAGTATTAATAAAGGCTTAATTTTCACATTTCCGTCCATCTAGCCTTCCTTCTTCTGTCATTACTTTGCTGTAATCAAACAGAAATGACCCGCTCTACACCTCGTCTGCTGCCGCTATCATAGCAGCAGTAATCGTCTCTCCTATTATAATGATCGTAAAGTTTAACAGCCTGGTGTTGTTGTAGCCGTTAGCCACTTAATGTCGTCTGCTAATGGTTTCTAATGACGCCACTTCTGTGTGGGAGCGTGTGTGTGTGTGTGTGTGTGTGTGTGTGTGTGTGTGTATGTGCAGTCCCTGTAGTCCAATCATGTCTGCTTTGCAACAGTAAATAAATATGGGATCAGTGTTAATTACAGTAGACATAAAAACTGGTGTAACTCAGCTTCGGCCCACACCTTTCACTGCACATTTTGACACAAACACACAGAGAGTCAGGACTGATGGTTGCCACGCTAGAGGTTGCATGTCAATTGTTTATAGTTAAAATGAATCAATATGCTGAATGCACAACTTCTGCCACGACACAACCCTTCCACGCATGCCGATGTAGTTAAAATGGGTGTGCATGCCAGCTCATAAAGGATACCTATGTGCGTTAAAAAATGTCACAGGTGTTTTTGGCCACAGAACCACACACCACAAGTCACAAGTGACCAGTACACACATGCACACATTCACCACATATTTTGAGCATGGTTCCAGATACGGGGGTTGATGTCAGACTAGATGTTAAGAGTGCTCCTGCTGTAATTAATCTGTTTGCTTGTGTGTATCTGAAGGAGAGAGGGACTGTTCTGCTCCAGAAGTCAGTTTAATACACTGTATGCTGTGTGTGTGGATAAAAATGAGGACATACTGACTTGACCGAAATACTAAAAAATAATATGCTTGTCTTGTCTTATGCTTTTTCATGCAGAATTGGTCAAGGCTAACAGCATTAGTATTATACTATGTTACACTGTTGGTCCATTGTTATGTTACAGTGGTACAAAGTTGTTTCTGTGTTGTTCGTCAGCTGTTGCTATGGTACACTGTTATCATCAGTTGTTATTAAGGTATACCTTTTATGACCAGTTATTGCTGTGGTACACTGTTGTTGCTGTTGTATAGCTTTCATTATAAGTGTTGTATGTTGTGTGTGGTTATTTTTTGCTATGGTACATTATTCAACATCAGTTGTTGCTATGGTAAACAATCAGTTTCTATGGCATAGTGTTAATCATCAGTTGTTGCCATGGTACGAAGTTGTTCACTATCAGTTGTTGCTATGCTGCAGCTTTCATCATAAGTTGTTGCTATGGTACAACGTTGTTCACCATCAGTTGTTGCTATGATACAGTGTTCATCATAAGTTGTTGCTATGGTGAACTGTTCATGATCCAGTGAACCGCAAGTCTTACCTTTTTAGTATGAGCGGCAGCATTGAAGCCTTAGTCTGGAGCTGAATTTAGATTACATATCTGCGTGTTTGCATTTTTGTATTAGTGTGTGTGTGTGTGTGTGTAAGTGTGCGCATACGTGCGTGCACATGCATGTGTGCGTACATAGGCAGGGGGCAGTGTGCCCTGAGGTGTTCAGTCCTTGGTGGTTGGCTAACGGGGCGCAGAGCGACCCTCATCCTGACCCTGATCGATGCAGTGTGTATGTGTGTGTATGTGGGTGTGTGGGAGTGTGTGGTTGTCTCGTTAGCAGGAAGCAGAGGAGAGTCCAGGGACCCCTGCATTCCCTGCCCAGGGACACACACAGGTCCCAGCACCTGGACCAAACCTACACATGTACACACTCTCACTCACACAAAGATGCAGATGCACACTGCAGACACACACAACTCACCACCTCTCTCTCTTTCTCTCATTTTCTCAGTCTGTCATTCTCATACACACTCTCCGCCTGACACACACACTCACACACCATGCATACAGATTGAGTACACACAGCAGTCCCCGTGCGCTGCAGTAGCACTAAGCTTAATGTACAGACATGGCCTGTAACACAAACAAACTCACTGCGGAAGCCAATGCTGCCAGAGGTTTTCACTGTGGAAAATATGAAAAAGAGACACATCCAAAAGCGTCAGACATGGTGAGAAACTTTATACTTGAGATGTTCATTTCTTATTCAGCAACTTTTACAGAATTATGTGTACCTCTTTACTTGTTTATGAATGTTTTGGTCTGTTTTGGTCAGACATTAGCACCCTCTGTCAAATAGAGAACAGGCAAGTAAATAGATGTCAGGGGTGGCAAATTCTACCCAGCTGTGTGTGTGTGTGTGTCTGCCTATCTGTGTGTGTGTGTGTGTGTGTGTGTGTAGGCTCACCAGATGGACCCTGAAACTGTTGATGTGGAAAAGTATGGTGGGTGCAAGAAGTGTTTGTGTGTATTTAAATAGGACTACTGATGTTCAAGGGTCCACAAGTGTGAAAGCAGTCTATCTCATTGTCAAGGACACCTTTAATTACAACAGCAGGGGGTCCTCTGTGTGTGTGTACATGCGCGCGTGTGTGAGAGATGGTAGATGCTGATTAATGAAATGCATTTATTGGTGTGATGATCGGCTTAGTTTGACAGTTCTGTGTGGTACTGTAATTTCAAACTAAGGGCCTCTTGTTCGAGAAAAGCTCCCCCAGAAGGAACTGACTACTCCAACAGTGCCAGTGTTGTTTGCGTTCACCCCTTATTAATAATTGTGTAACATTATTACATATTATGCGCAAGTTAATGCTGCTTATTATATCATTATTCTTTTTACAAACCATCAATCTTGGTTCTCCTCATTTGTTTGTGTGTTTCCATCAGAATTATGAGGCATAGCACCACATTTTTCCTCATCTCTGTAAGTGTTAGGGCAGGAAATGCTGAGAAGGGAATCATTTGATCATTTTTTTATTCTTGTTTTTTCTTCTTAAACTGACAGGGATGGACAATAATGATTTATAACCTTCCAAATAAACTGATGGTGCACAGACTTGCTGCTGTTCATGGCATGTGTGATGAAGGCAGGCTCAGTGGATTGGTGTCCAAATTTATATGTTGACTTTTGAATTTTATTTTTATGTTTTTGTGTGACACAAATTTCAAATGACCGTTAACTGCTTTCTAACTTACCATAACTTACTATACAGCAGTATAAGCCGGCTGAATGGGAACTCATTCCCATTCAAACTTTGGAGCTCACTCTCACGAGCTGCTTTGCTGTTGGAGTGTGCGGTTCTAGTGCCATTATCAACTTAGCTTGTTAGCACACTAGCACCGAGCTAGTTGAGAACTGAGGCGTTATTAAACTGAGCTGAGACTAAAAGATTAATTAATACTTTCCACAGTAAGGCCGTGTTGAACATGCCTGAACATAAAGTGGCAGAGAATGAACAGAGAGAAAATGGCAGTGGACCAGAAGATGGAGAAATTTGGGCATAATTAGAAAACCGTTCCTGTTGTGTTGCAAATGATAGAACCATTCCAACTGAATGCTCCAGCAGTTATACAAGCTCTGCTGCGAATTACTAGTATCTTCTTCACAGGGTAACATAAGTCCACACTTCATAAATGTTTTTTTTTTTTTTTAAATAAACTGTTCCTTCCTCTAAATGTTTTTACCCTCTGTGTGCCTGTCTTTCCTCACCCTAATTCCCATCTCTCCCTCCCTCCTATTTGAAGCTCCTCCTCTCACCCCCCCCTCCTTTTCTCCTCTCTGCAGGAGGAGCTGGAGGTTGGGGGGTTTATGAGATGGCAGTCCAACTGCTGAAAGGGTGGACACCTATGGGGACCCTCACAGCAGCTTTGCAACACTGACACATGCACATGCGCACATGCACACACACACACACACACACACACACACACACACACACACACACACACACACACACACACACACTACCACATACCCTGAGCCAGAGCCCAGGGAGTGTGTGTGCAGAGAGCAGCTGTAAGGCCAGTGGACTGTTACTGTAGTTCTTTGTTCAGCCCTGGCTCGGCTCCACTGAGCCACTCCTCTCTCTCTCTCTCTCTCCCTCTCTCTCTCTCTCTCTCCAACCCCCCCCCCCCCGGTTGTTCTTTCATTTTTTCTCAAGGCGTCTTTCTGTCCATCTCATAATTCTCTGACTTTTAACCTGCTTGCATTAATGTCCTCCAAACACAAATTATTTTAAATTATTTTACTCTATTCTGTTCATCTATTTCTGTCTCCTCAGGGCGACCTCAGGTCTTTAAAAATGTTTGAAAATTTAAAACAATATTGAAATGTCAATACAAATACCTTTCAGTTTCATTGAAATATGGATATAAAATAGTTTTTAGATATCCAAAATGTTTAAAAAGGGGTGTGTATACCACAAAGTCTGCCTTCTTTCATCTTTTACTTTTTGTCCCTATGCCCAAAGTCCAAAAGAGAGGGAGACAGACAGGAAAAGGAGTGGAGAGAGACAGGTGAATTACAAAGCAAGACAGACAGAGAGAGCCATGCATTTCTGTACATAACGGAGATCTAGCAGCTTTTTGTCTGCTTGTCACTGTTGTGACTCCCCCTCATGCTGTGTTTGTGTGTCTGTGTGTGTGTTAGCCTGTTTCTGTGTCTTCACATGCTGGTGTGTAATGCATCTGTCCCTCTGGGTCTTCTGCTTGGGCATAACAGACATATCAGTCATGTGTGTGTATGTTTTTCTTGTGTCAGTGTGTCTTAGTGTGTCACGCCGGTTTCTGAAGTGAAGGGATGAAAGAAAGCATCTTCTGTCGCCACAGCGATCAGGCTAATTACAGCAGCTTAAGTGCTTTACCCACGGTCACCACACACTGTCAAAATACACCACTGAGCGTTTGAGCGTGTGTTTTTAATTTTTAAAGACCATGAATGCTTGCTTTTAACCAGCTCAGTCATACTTTAGTGTGCTGTGTGTCTGCAGATACATGCACACATTTCACTCAACACTTCACTTTTCTGTGGGAGGGATTTGAAGACACTTGATGCTCAGTTTTCTTTTTTGTAAAAATATTTTCCTAATATAATAAGTTCCTCCTACTCCGTTTCCTTTATTTCTCATCCTCTCTTTCACTCACTTTTTACTGAAGGTAGATCTAGAGTGAAAAATGTGTAGATTTTATTTATGGTGAATGGGACAATGACCAGGTACAGCACAAATGTGGGAGGGCTTGTGTGCAAGTTTGTATTTATGGACACACTCCTCTGTGAGTGGATAAATTAATTACTCTGGGAGTGTGTGTGCTCGTATATGTGTGTACCTGTGTACCAAGTGTTTCTGGGTTGTATGGTGCTTGTGGAGCCCTAATGGAGTGTGGAGTGTGTGTTTACGCGCTCCCAGGCCGCTGTTTAACGCTTAGCGAGCTGGAACTAATTTACTAATTGAGTTTTGAGTTGGGAAGGAACGACAGCGAAAGAGATGGAGAAACAAGAGGGAGAGAGGGATGGAGAGATTCGCTAGGGGCTCCTGAAAAAGTCTTATACGTTTCTTGAGAAAAGCAGTGAGAGGGCGCAGGGGAGGGAGATGAAATTTGTTTTTGAAGTTGTGTAACTTATGTGTTGGTGTGGCATGACTGTGGTCCTTTCTTTCTCTCGAACACACGCAGAATCCTTCCAGTGCCACTTGGCATCCTCTGTATGCGTGTGTGCATGAGTGTGTACATGTCTGTTGGGTAGCTGACAGGCAGCTGTGAAAGCCTGCTGGTAGATTATAAAGAAGCCTGGCATCTCCCAGAATGCACTTGAACTGCAGATCCCCATAAAGAAGGTGGAGGGGGTAAGCAGTCAGAGCAGAGATGGAAGTGAAAAAATAAAGAAATGCAGGCTTTTATTGTGCGATAAACAGGTGGTCTTGGTCAACATGAGTGCGCTTTTTAAAGTAGTTTTTTTCTTAGACCTTTCTTTTTGCCACTATCTAATAGACACAGCAGACATAAATTGACCTTAGGCGAATTACCTGTAGATGTCCCCCCCCATCCATCTAACATAATGTAGACATTACGGAAAGTTTCCTCCAGTGACCAAACTAATGATGTAGTGCCAGAAAACAGATTCCAAAAATGTGCAGAGAAAGAGAAAAAAATTTGCATCAGTGTAGTCAAGAGCAGCACAGTTAAGAGTGTGACATGGGAAACAGATAATAGATGAGTTCACGGGGGGGAAAAAGGAAGATTGTGGGGGGGGGGGGCAGAATGACAGGAGATAGGGGCACTCAGGTAAAGGCACTACGGGAGCAGTAGAAAGGGAGTTCACTCAGTAAAGGAGGTGAGAGAAAAGGGGTTGTTCAGTGAGGTGATGGGGGGGTCTTGGGTCAAGCCATTAGGGGAGTCATGTCAGTACCAGCTGCCTCTCTCTCCATATTTTCCCATTATCCCCCTGGGGTACTGACCAGAGATTTCTACAAAGGTCGCTTTAAATCCAGCAAACAAAAGAGACCTGATACGTTACTACTGGAACAAGGTTTTGTCTTCTTTAACGTCACAGAGCAGTGTTTTTCTCAGTAGGATCATTTTTGATATACAGTAGATACAAGGAGATATACACAGTAAGTAAATGTATGTTTTGTAGTATTTTTACTTGAATGCATATTTTAAGTATTTGAACTGCCTGAAATCAAAAACCGACATTCATTTTGCAGAATGAATAAAACTGTGGGTAGTTTGCATCATGTGAACACATACACACTGCAGTGGGGTACAGCTTGTAGTGTTTGCTTTAGAGATCTTTGGGAGCCGTACAGTACAAACACACACATTTTCACACATGGCAGCAAAGACATCAGACAACATGGATGCGAACTACGTGATGCATTATAAACAGCACACTGTTTTATCTTATCAGATTCATTTAGTTATGCTCATGTGTGGTTAAAATATTCTTTTGCAAAGTGACACCCAAACAGAAATATGAGTATAGACAGACATACAGATAACATGGATTAGTTTAAAGTATTAGAGGTGGAGTCTACAAATCTGCAGAACCCTGATTGATCCAAACTCCTTTCAGAAAAGAAGCACTTTGAAAGTTTGGACAAAAGTGAAAGAGCATGAATTCAGAATTCACCAATCTGAATCATGAGTTTCAATAACCTTTTAATCCTGTTTTTGCAATTAAATCACAGCCAAATCTGTATATTTTGGGATCATTGCGCTCCAGTATACCAGATAAATTCAGCCTACTCTGATATAAGCGACACAACAGATTTTTGGAATAATAATTTATTATTATTTGGATTTAAGGTGTTGTTATTGAAAAAAGCACAAAAAAATTATAGCAGGTTTTAATTCATGTTTAGCCTTTTAAACCGACTTTAAAGTGGATTTACCTGCATTTTCAGTGATGGCTGATATTGTTGAGAAACTCACCAGAAATTTCTGTTTAATGTTTTTGTGGACACCAAGCATGAGAAAAAGAAAATATTATGGTCCTACTCTAAGAGAGAGAAGGATCTAAATGTTCCATTATGTGAGTGTGGACCTTTTGCACACTTTGAAAATGTTGCTCTGCTGCATCTCCACATTAAAACAGTCTCCTGAGCATCAGTAACTGGGTGAGCATGCTGGGGATGTTTTTTTTTTTTTTTTTACTCAATGATTTTTATGATAAATCTTCCTCTTTTTCCCCTCTTGATCCATTTTGCCTTTATCCCCAGTCCTCCCTCCCCCCCCCCCCTCCCCCCACCTCCCTCTCTCAGTGGTCCTCCTGTTCTCCTCATCTCTTCTCCCCCGCCTCCCTCCATCTCTCCATCCCTCCCAGGGAGAGCAAATCCCTCTTTTCCTAGGTAGGAGTGTAGGGAGGAGTGGTACGGCTTAGATCTCGGCCCCCCCGCATCGTCCCTTCATCAGGCCCCCCTCCTGTCCTCCCTCCCTCGCTCCGTCCCTCCATCCCTCGTCCAACTATTCTCTCGTTAAATTATGGTTTTATGCCTCTCTCCTTCCCTCCCCCTTTTCTTTCACTCTGCCTCCTCTCGCCTTTCCCATTACATTCACATTTACATATAAATTTTTGCTTTGAACAGATGTTCTTATCTAGCATGACTCACTGTATTTTCACTAGTGTAATCTCTAAATCCTGCATCACTATTACATACAATTGAAAAATTCATTATCCGCAAACTAAGTAAGTAGTAAGTGGGTATCAAGAAAGAAGTGCAAAATACTTTTCTCTCTCCCTTTCGTCTTTCTTCAGTCTTTTGTACCCCCTTTTTTTAAATTTCCCACCTTTTATTCTCGTGTTCTTGCCTTTCATTTACCTTGTCACTATGGAAAATAAACAGCCAGCGTCTTGTGCTTCTTCCTCCTTCTTCTTTTTCCTTCTCCATCTCACTCATTTTCAGCCCCGTTCCCTACCTGCCCTCCCCTCTCTGTGCCACCTCGCCCCTCCTCTCCCCATGCTTTCTCCTCCCCAGTTATTGTTAAACACAGATCAACCATCATGTCTGTACCCTCAGCCCCTCCACCTCCTCATCCGTCCTCCTTTGCTCTCTCCTCTCCCTCCACAGACTCAGTGCCGTACCTCTGCCCACATCCTTCCATTTCTGCACTTCGTTGTTTTGAGGGAGCGGGGGGTCGGCCAGTCATTAGGATTTCTCTCCTCTGTTCTTTCACTCGTTCTTTTCGTTTCTTTCTCCGTACGCTGTCTCTGTGGCACTTTTACCTGCCATTGTTAAAGGGATGTCCCTTCCCAGATGAAGGCGTTGTTTGAGGAAAGTGTGTTCAAATGAAAGGGAGAGAGCATAGGTGGAGGGGGCGGGGGTCAGGAGAGAGAGCATGCAGGGGGGTGGTCCTTGGGGAGTTGTGGCGCATACAGTGTACTCACACCATTATAAGTTAGAATCTGGCTCCCAACCTTTCCTGTACATCATCTCTTTGTACACTGCTTTGTCTAACTCTGTAGTGTGCTGCCAGTGCAGAGATGTATTAACATGCTCTTCAAACAATCCTTTACTTGGCTATGCAGCAATTTAATGTCCATAACAATGTAATACAATGGTACAAAAATGCTTTTAAAATATGACATACAAAGCAACTATCATATACCCCATCAGCATGTAATAGGACTTTATTTACGCAGTGTGTTTTTGAGTGTCATATCATAGAGCTTTATGTGCTCGTTACAATTAATTTAATTAGTTGAAATAAGAAGTTAATTAAGTAAAGGTCCTTAAATGCTTGATGTTTGGATGAAATGCTTTGCACTGGTCATCAGTGTGTGACACAGGAGGAGGGTGAAAGTGTAAGGACATGACTGCATGTGATTATTTTATTTTTCGTTCACACTCCACATGACGTGTGTGTCAGAGACAGGTCGGTGAACTCCAAAGCACATAAGTAGTGTAACAGTTTGACAGTGATGTGCTGACTTTATGTACTGTGGGTGGAAAATATATAAATGTATATAGAAATGGGCAGACTTTGTGCGTGCTGTTTTTAGTGTGTTTGTTTTTTGTAAGTGAGTGTGTTTCAAACCAGAGGAATCACAATGATTACAATCTAATGTATGACTAAAACCACAGTCATCTGTCATTTGATTAATTAAATTAATGTAACACTCACTTATTATTTCACCAGGCTCACTGCTATTAGGGTTTTTCAAACATTTTTTTCCCAATCCACTTGCTCGGTTTCTATGGTAATATTCAGAATATAGTTAATGTATGTAATATGGACAGCAGTGACTAATTCGCTATACATTTGGTCGTGTTTATGATAATATAAAGTGGATACCTTTTACAGGCGTCTGTGTAATAGAGTAAATGTGTGAGTTGAGGAGAATCCATTCCAATCACTCTCTCTTCCTGTCTCTACCATCCTTTTGAGCATACATCCCTCTCCCTCAACATTTATCCATCTTTCCTACCTTCTCTCCTTTGCTATACCCCACTCTCTGTGAGGTGGTGGATGGATTACCCTTGTGTGGTATCAAGGCAGCTCCCTGACGCACATGTACACACACACACGCACGCATGCACTAGTACAAAGCTCCGGTGTGTTTCTGCGTGTGTGTCTTGGTTGTGTTAGCACGCTGCGCTGGTGTGTCCAGGGCTGCTGTGGATTAAACAGACTTTTCTGTCTCCTGCCTCGGAAACACACCCACACAGTCGTACTGTACATACAAAAGGGCACAAGCCCAGTGGAAAACACATATAAGAAACTTAGCTCACACGGGGCTAAGCGTGCACACACACACACACACAAAATCTGCAGCAGTGCTCACCTGCAGCCAAAAAATGAACAGACAAACAAAGTACACAAGCACACTAAACTGTACAGTTGTTCATACACAGTGCGTACACACACACACACACACACACACACACACACATTCCCCAATTTATTGGTCCTGATCCCCTGGTGCGCAAGGTGTGTGACTGAGAAGTTGGAGGCAAATGCCAGACACACAGAGAGAGATGGAAGAATGCACCCCCTGCTATGTTTTGAATGGACCAGCCCACACCACAGGCCTCTAGGGGCCCCTTCATTGCTCCTCCACCCCTCTGTCTCTCTCCCGCGTTCTCTGTTTCTCTCTGCTTCCCATTTAATTTCTTGTTTGGCTCTCGTCTCTGTGTCTGCTTTCACATTTTGTTGGATTCCCCTCATTGTTTTTACACACGTGTCTTTCATGTGTCAGTTTTCCTCTTCCTGCTGTATTTTTTGTGACATGCTGAGACAGCTGTGTGCAGAGATCAGGTTACGGATGGCGCGGGCACTTCCTCTGTGCTGGCACGTGTGCATGCATTGGCCGTCTGGTTGCCATTTACCCTGTTTCATTACATTCACCTTCCTCTACATTATACAGTATGCATATGAGTGTAAGTGTGTTAGCGTTGCAGCAGCTCTGTGGGGCTGGGCCATTGGGACCAGGCCCCTGCTTCGTTGGCTTGGAAACCCTGTCTAGTCTGACAGGACAATAGAGTGAGCTAGATGTCTAAACAGCCTAAAGCAGTGTTGTCAAACTGGGGCTCAGGACCCATCATGAGCCACAAATGTGTTCCTGGAGGCCGGCTCTATGATAAAAGAAGCACACTTGTATGTTTTCTTTGGACTGGCAATGTTGAGTAGATTGCATTACAAAAAATATTGATTCTTTTCTGTCTGGATTTAAGTAATAGCTTCACCATTTGCAGCCTCTTAGTCAAACTACTGGTAAGAGATGCAGTCAGTGTAAGATGATGCAGTAAAGGAAGTGCTTTAGTAAAAAGAGGTTTTATTTTATGTGGTTAACAATAACATCATTTTGTAACTCACTTTGGACCATTTTTGGGATGAATAGTATCTTGTGGCCTTGTGAAATGGTATTTTGACCCATGGTATGTTTCTGTTGTAGTGCTTAAAGAGTGTATAACGGAAACGAAGGTTACAGTGCAGCAGTCCACTGAGCGAGGAGTCCATTTTATTAGAGGCAGAAGTATTTTGCAGCCAAGTTAGCCAGCGGCGTTAGACAGCCTGTGTCTCATACAGGATGGAGCATGGATGGACATTCGCACATCCAGTGTTTCTAACAGCCCATGCCTCCCAGTAGGGTGACAGAAAAAGTTGCAGAGATTCTCCTGACACAGCAGAGAACATTGTTCTTGTATCGTATGTCGGTGGGGTTTCCCAAACCAGCTTCACTGTGGAGCAGCTGCTGATGAATTCACCTGCTGTTGACTATCCAAGATCTTAGAAATTATAAATCAGTGTTTGGTCAGTGGTGTTGTTTGTTTTCTCAGGGTTCTTGCAAGACACTGATGATGGCTTTGTTAGATTTATTGTTGCCTGTCTGTCTGCCAGTGGGTCCATTGGCTAATGACTAATCATTTAGACAAGTGTGTGTTGTGGGTCTGGAAACAGCGGCAGAAGCTGAGGTGATTAAACAACGTTACCTCAACCTTTCATCCACGTTGGACCACCCGTTCATCTCTCTGTCTTTGTCTTTGTCTCCATTTTATCTTCTCTCCCTCTCTCTCATTATATCTCTCCACCCTTTTCCTCCTCCCATCCAAGCACTCTCCCTCTCAACCCCCCTCGTACCTCTTTCTCTCTCTCCCCAGCTGCACAACATTAGGAGATGAATGAATTAATAAACCGCACGCACACACACACTGACACATGACATGACCACACACACACACACACACACACGGCGGTGCTGACAGATAGACAGAGTGGGCGAGTGTTTTGCTGTCATTAAGTGGGAAACACCAGCTCTCCATCATCATGAACTGCGTGTGAGTTGAAGAGAGCTGTTGGCTGTGTGTGTGTGTGTGCATGTGTATGTGTGTGTACGGGTGCCACCCATGCTTACTAAATTGCGGTGAGGCCAAATGTCTCCTCAGCATTATCCTGTAAGACCCAGACAAGTGTGTGTGATAGAGTGATATGAACACGCTCCCTTTGATCAACTTCTGTTATTATTTAATTAAATGCAGACAGACTGAGAAAGACACAAACACACACACTCACACCCATCAACCTTCAGTTTCTGTCTTTAATGTGTGTGGTCACTGACACGTGCACACAGAAAAGCGTGCTTGTGTCTGAGCAAGCACACATGCCTGTGCACAGAAGGCATGGGGGCCCATTGGGGGGAAAGTAGAGGAGAAGAGGAGTGGAGTGAGTGTTTGATATTTGACAGCTGATTAAGGAGAGGAGTGAGGAGCAGGGAGCTCTGACAGGAAGTCTCCACGGGCATCATGGGAGGTACGACCAGGGGAGGGGTGGGGGTTGCAGGGGGGCAATGGATGGAAGAGAGAGTGGTGAGACAGATGAGGGAGTCGGCAGGAGAAGATACAGCAGCGGTGCGTGAGTGTTGGTGGGGGGTAGATTGAGATGGAGGGGGAGGAAGGAGGAGTGGAGCAGCCTTTGCTTAGTGGGAAGGAGAAAGTAAGCAAGAGGGAGCAATGAGTACTAAGCTGGGGTAAGAGTGATGGCATGAAAGTGAAGGAGGAGAGAGAAGGTGGAGCAGCAGAGGATGAGGAGAGGAAATGGAAAACAAGGTGGAGGAGGAGAGAGGAAGGTGGCCCGGCACCCTGCTGCTTATCCTTGAACACTCTGAGGAGGTCTCTCTTTCCATCTCTTCCCTCTTTCTTTTCTCCGTCATACACACGCATACACACAAACACACACCCATACACACATGCGCGCACGCATACACGCGCACAGTGCCCGACTGGCACACGAGGGTGCTGTTGCAATTAAACCGGCACAGCAAGGAGCCCAGATTGAGAGAGAGACAGAGAGATGGAGAGAGGACTCCACACTGCATGAACACTACCCCTGGAAGACAGAGATGAGGAGGGAGAGAGGAAGGAAGTGAGGGAGGGACGGATACAGTGAGGACAGTGGTAGAGTAGTGTAATGATGGGGGTAATGATGGAGAAAACAGTAAAAATAAGAGTACTAGTTGCAGTTTTTATAGTAGTTACTAAAGAGCAGCTTTAATTTAGCAAAAATACAGCAGCTGCAGAAATACTAGGAGTAATCATAGTAGGTGTAGTGTACTAAAATATATAGACAGTTGTACCTCATTCCAGTAACACTTGTTGATTTTAAGTAAGAGAGGGAAAAACATTGAGATGGATAGACAGGGTTTGTCAGTGGAAGTGAGGTACATAGTGAGAAATGTGGGTCATCATTACCAATCCACTTAAGCAGAATTGTATTGAATTGTACTGGTAATAATGGTGAATTATGAACTATAATAAAATTAAATGAAAAGGTTAGTAAATTAGATTAGATTTCTTGTCTTTACTTCTCCGTCTGTACATTCATACTTTAACATTAACGGCATTGTAGACATTTTAATATTACATTACTTTATTTCAAATAGTTATTTTGCTAATTTGATCAGGTTCCTGCTGTTATCATACTCTTAAAGTGCTCATGTCACTTCAGAAATGCCTTTGTGAGTTCCGCTGCAATCAATGTGTCGCAGAAAACTATTGCATTGTGTTTCATCTTTTGCCCCGTTACTGTGACGCAGCACCATCACCTCTCCTGCTGTGATTGGTTCTTTAATTAGCTCCTAACAAGAGCCTTCAGGAAGCCGGCGTGCTGATTGGACGTCTTATCATTGTTAATTAGCTCAATTAAGTCATTAGGAGGGTCCTCAGCCCCGTTTCCTGGGGCCACACAGGTAGCGCCCTCCCCCCCCTTGTGCGCCTGTGTGTGAATAAAGAAAGACGGAGAAAGGGAGAGGGCATAGGGGAAGCTATTTACATTTAGAAATCAAGTCATTTCCTCCGCAGTGGATGTGCGTAATGACAGTGACGTTTTCATTTTCGAAGCACGAGCACCTCCTACACCCAGACAGTATGCACTCGCAAACATCAAACATGAGCCTGTATCAAAGCGCTATATTGCCTAAATGCTGTGAGACGGTCTGATTTTGGTTATTTATTGGTGACATACATCATTTGTTTTTGTTTTTGTGTGTATGTGTGTGTCTTTGCGGTGTCCAGGTGTGATATGGCCTGCGGCAGTTAAAAACACACATCTGGAGCAGAGAGAGCACTCTATACCCAGATGTGCTCTAGTGAGAGACACAACACAGGCACACACAGGCACACACACACACACACACACACACACACAAACACACACACTGTGGAATGTGGGCTTTTACTGTTTTTGGTTATAGGGGTGGGGTGTTTTTTTGGGGGGTGTTGTGTGTTTTTGTGTGTCCAGACATCAGCTGTGTCTGTCAGGTGTATTTGTACAGAAGTTGACAGATGTTATTTTGATGTTGATGAGTGTTGAGAGTGACAAAAAACAAAGAGACTAGACAACAAGGAAATGACAATGCAGTGTACACACACACTAAAACACACACACACACTCACAGTCTCTGCTATGAAGTCAGCCATGAGAAAATGTTTGGTCAAGCATGGTTGGGTGGAGAGGCAATTAGTAAAAGCTTTGTATGTAGGGCTGGGATAGACGGTGTGTTTCCAACTCCAGCTGTTGTGTACCTACAAATTAGTCAATTATTTTCACTTGCATATGTGTGTCTGTATGAGAGCACTCTAGTTAACGCAAACAAGTGTTAATACATGGTTCACATCAACCCATAATTGTTAACACTAACACATTGCTGAATGAACAAAGGTGTTGCATTGTTATCCCCCTGAGCAAAAGGCACACTTTTCAGCCATATCAGCTCGATAAAATGACCTGATTGTTGACTGCTCTAAACTGATTGTTATGCGGTACAGTCAGCAGGCTAGTTAAGTATATGATGATTTTAACCCTAAAACTGCCCATTTGACATGTTACCATCGCAGTGGTCACTATGACAGTTATCAGAAAATTGTGAATGCCAGTAGAAAAGAGTTGTAAACTCTTTAGATAGTCATGAAGCATTTAAAATTTGCTAACGTTCACCAAAAGCTACTCGTCATACCAGACAAAGTACAGCTGCAGCAGCAAAACCCCTGAGTGTATCAAGTTGCACAGGGTTGCATCTGTCAGTTCAACTTTTATTTGTGAGAGGAAGCATGTCTCATTTCCTCCCTTAAAGTTGTAATCTCCAAAATTTTCATTTTGTTCTCTTTCACGGCACCTATGACAATAATCGGCAATTGCTGGTGTGTTTTTGGACCTCGGTATCTCACAGTTGTCCCATCAGTGTCTGTCTACATCTCTATTCAAGATGTACATACAGAGCATGAGGCTCTCACAATGAACTCTGTCACTGTGAACAACGCAGCGCTAATGTGACTTTAGCTTTAAGCACCATCTATTGTGTGGCTCCACTGTATCTGCAGAGGTGAGAAGCCAAAGAGGGGAAAGGAGAGAGAGAGAGAGAGAGAGAGAGATGGGTAGAAAGATGAAGAGTAGCTGTGGAGAAAGAAGAGAGAGGGTGATGGAGAGGAAGGAGAGCACCACAGAGACAATGAAACAATGCCCTCTAACCACTGTGCTGACATCTCTTTGTTGGAAGTGTGTGTGTCTGTGTAAGCGTGCGCGTGTGTGAGCATGTATTAATATTGATTTAGCATTCTGGCAGGGGGTCTTTGAACCTCACTTTCCCTACTCAAGCCCCCGGGGACATATTGCCGATACACACACACATAAGCACACAAGAAGCGGTGTCAGATGTAATTAATGATTTAACCTGAAGCCTTGACAGAGAGACAGAAAGGCCGTGTGTGAAATGTGTGCGACTGTTGGAGGGTTTTGCAAATATAAACACATCTGTGTTTTCTTGCATGTCGTGCTGTTGTTGAGAGTGAGAGACAGAGATGGTGAGTGAGAGGAGAGGGCTAAACTGTGATTCCCAGTAGTGGCTCTGCTCTGCATGTGAACTCTCTTAAGTAGACTGGAGGACTGTTTAACTGAGCTCTTGTCTATGCATGTGCGTGGATGTGCATTCCAGTGTGCGTGTCAAGCTGAATGTTTAATCCATATGCTGCTGTCATGTAGCCTTGATCAGCTTTTTATGTTCATTAGCTGAGACAAAAAGAGACACTTTTTATTTGAGTTTTTAGATAACAAGAGCTCTGCTGCTGGTGTCACGAGTCACTGTATTATAGCGAATGTATAGTTTTTCCTTATATTTTTCCTGTTTAATAACAGCATACATAAATGTTTCCTGCACATGACATGACAAACATGAGTAGATTTTCATTCTGACCCGAATTTTTCAATGATCTGCAATTATGATTAGTGATAAAATTAAAAATAAAGTTTAGTGTGAGGTGAGGTAATGTTTTCATAGAGATTGCATCTAAGAGAGAATAGCTTCATTGATTCGTTCCACAGTCCTTCCCAAATATGTTTGTCATATTAATGTCTTCTGGAATAACGCCCAAGTTCACTTATTAAAAAAGGAAACTATAAAGATTAATAGATAACTTCAAACAATATATAAATATAATATATAAAAAATACACTATATAAATTAAGTTTGACCTTGAAGCTTGAAGCACAACAAAGTGTAAACCTAACACTGACACATTATCAACTTAGATTGTTGTTCTGATCAACATGTTATCAAACAGTGGTTTTTACTTTATTACTCTATTTTTGGTCTCCACCAACCCCACTAAAAATATCTGGCTCTTTAACAGCTACGGCTTTGTCTTTCTTCACTAGCCAGTTGCTAAATCTACACGTTGGGTCATGGACATGGACATGGCAGTTGAAGAGCTTGAAAAGTGACGCTTTGAATGTGTGAATAGTTTATCATGTTTATCGTTTACATTCATTACACTAACGCGAGGTGTTCTCAAATGAATAAGACCCCTGGTAGTTGGACTCGTCCTCCACCAGTCGTCAGGCAGTACACGGTCGTGTGTTTTGGGGGAGCGTCTTTGAATTGCATTGCCTTTTTAATTTATTACACTGTGTTGATGTCAAACATGTATTTAACATAACTGAGTACATCTTCCTGAATGTGACATTTTATCTACCTTTAGATGTTTTTCCTGCATTGTTTTAGCCTGTCTATCTTACCCGTCAGTTCCTCTGCCGGTCTGCCTCTCCGTCTATCTTTGGGGATTCTCTTTATAAGTCTACACACACGTACACAAACACAAATCTCTAGACACATGTATATTTGATTCCTGCCTCAGAATAATTAATAACTCTGTGTTCATTTATTTATTTGTTTGTATTTGAGGCTGACAGATGTGAGAAGTGTGTGTTTGGGCTCATGTCTTTGTGGGCATGTGTGTATCTTTGTATGTGAGCACATGAAGAAGATATTTTATATACAAATGCAGTACGTTGAAACTTCACTATTTTTTGGCACATTACACTTTTCTTTATGGAAAATGTGTGAATGTAACTTCTGTCTCTGTGACATGCAGTAGACATTTGTGTGATCTGAAGCAAAATTATATTTGTCATTGATGATCTGCTCACAAGCAGCTCAGTGGATCTTTTTGTCGCACATGCATTTTCCTAAGCGGTCTTCATCTACATCCTCACAAGGCAGAGTGAATTTTGACTCCCTTTAGTGAACTCACATAGGTTGAGAGATCAATAATTATGGGAATAGAAAGTATAAGAAGGAGCAGGTTTAGTATCTCCTATGGTATCCCTGCTCTCTATCTCTTATCTGAAGGTCTTTTTCCCGTGTGACTGTTGAAGGTACGAAGTGGTGAAAGTGGAAAGAAATCGTTGCTCTTTGATTTTTAGGGACTGGAACGAAACCTTGACATTTACTGTTGGTGCTTTGGACAGCTGTAATCTTTCTCCTGGTGAATTCAATTGTAGCTGTGCTGGAAATATCTATGTATTGCCATATCTCATTGTCTATGTTTCATCCAGTATGAATAAGATGAAACACACCAACTAACGCCAGCAATTTTTCTGCAATTGTGAAAAAAAAAAAACCTTATGAATACCATGTGTTAGGTAATCCATCACAGCAAGTATAAAACTTTTTTCTAATCAAAGTTTCAGTTTTCACTTTGCTTGTCAGTCACTCAAAGTGAAGTCTCTGACAGGAAATAAGGCCTTTAATACACAGCGCCTTATGCACTTGATTATCCATACTGTAGCCATTGGAGACAAAACAATTCAAGAGTAATTGAGCATAATCAGATTATATTGGTGCTTAATCTCTCAAGGTCAAGTCACTTGATCGCGACTGAGAGCAGGAATTCAGCAGGTCGCTCGAGCGGCTGGGCCTGTCCTGGTGATTCAGGGGTGATTGTGCTCCTTGTGAGCTCGATCATTACCTGGTCCACCCAGCTGGACATTTCTTTTCACTAAAAATGTTACCTTGATTAGCTGTTCTAAGGATGGACACACACACACACACACACACACACACACACACACACACACACACACACACACACACACACACACACACTTAACACCCTTACATCTTACACCCATATACTGGCAGTAATACACAGCCTTAATGTAAATTGTGTAGGATGAGAGTTGCAGTTGAGTGCTTAAGTGCTGATTTTAAAGTATTACATTTCGCTGTGCCTGCCCACCATTTTTAACATATAATTGAATGTTGAATGTAGTGCTGAAGTCCCCTTCAGTGTTGTACATTAGTGACGTACAATAAAGTAACCTGCTGAGTGCAAACTACAGGGCTTTGTTCATTTTGTCACATTGACAGAAAAAAGGAACACATATCAGATGCTGAGCATTATTTCTCTTTCTTTAAACTGTTAACTCTAAAAAAAAAAAAAAAAAAAAAAGGAAAAAAAAGAAAAATCATCATTTTATCCCATCCTGCTGACTTTTTTGACTTCTTTTCCAGTTGATCTTCCTTCTCTGTCCGCTGCTCGTCTTCTAAAATGAAGACAGAATTTTTACTGTAAAATATGGACCATCTTTCACTGTTGAGAGATTCTGTGTGTGTTTTGCCATTTCGTGCCTCTTCTCTTGGTGCTTGCTCTGTTTTCTCGTAGCAGTCATGTTTACAGCCAACAGGCATCCTCCATCGCTCTCGCTCACCCACCCACACACCCACACACACACACACACATACACAGTGTGTGGCTGAGGGAGGTCTCTAGCCATGGTTGCAGGTATCTGGCAGGCTTTTCCACACATGATGACCTAGTAGTGATTTACTGTCTTCATTAGCATGCTAGCGCTCTCCGTGTGTTTGTGCGTGTGTGTGTAGGCGATGCATTTGTGCTTTAGGGAGGGTTAGAGTTGGCTCACTGTGTGTCTTTTGTGTTGAAGTTGAATGTTTTGGAAGTGTGTGAGTTTTTGGAATCAATAAAAAAAAAAAACTGGTTTCAGCCTCCCCTCACTTTTCTATTCTTTTCTGCTCTGTGCCCTGCTATTCTGGTCTCTTCTAGTCTGTTTGTTGTATTGTTTCTATGACCACAGCGTGGTTCGGTTTGGCATGGCCCAGTATGGCACTGTGGTGTGTGTGTGTGTGTGTTTGTGTGTGTGCAAATGCGTTTGTGAGAGAGTGAAAGAGAGAAAGACAGGCAGGGTGGCTCGGTGGGGGATGTAGCTGGCCAGGGCAGGGGGCGAGGACAGACAGGCTGGACCAAGGTCACTCCTACTGTGTGTGTGTGTGTGTGTGTGTGTGTGTGTGTGTGTGTGTGTGTGTGTGTGTGTGTGTTGTGTCCACTTGTCCACCCCAGTACAGCTGAGGATGTGGCCAGCTTTCCCTCCCTTCTCTCTCTCTCTCGCTCTCTCTTGCTCACTCTCTTACTTTATCTTTAGCTTTTTTCAGTTTCCATTGTTTGAACATTTTGTGTGAAGACAAATTATTGCCTACCTGCCTTGTAAAAAAAAAAAAAAAAAAAAAAAGACAGGCAGACAGAGAGAGGAAGAAACGTATATAAGCACCTTATAACATTTCTGAAAACAAATCACTGATCCTTGATCTCCTTTGAGAATCTACGATTTATCAAACAAAAAGATCAAACATTTGCTTTTTCCAGCTGTTTTTCTCTCTCTTTTTTTTTATCTTGTTACTATTTTCTAATAATAGTCCTGGTACCTTTCTCCCTCTGTCCATGTGTCTCCCTGTCTCTCCCTCCGCCTATCTCTCCATATATCTCTGTGTCTCTCTCTCTCTCTCTGGGTCCAGATGGGCAGTTTGCAGGTTAACTGGTACAGCTGGAGCTGCATTATTAGCATCCTGCTGCGAGCTCTTATTGGCTCTGCTCCTCTCCTCTTTCTTACTCCCTTCTTCCCTCTTCTTCCTGTCAGGTTTAGGGGTTGTGTTTTATAGTCATGTAGAATAGCATGTGGAAAGCCACGAAAGCCACAATATATTGTGTGCTGGCTAAAGTTAACTTTCATCATTCCAAGGGGTTAAAGTTTTTATTGTTTCAATTGCACACTCTATTTCAGTTTAGTAGTTTCTTATGTAGGATATTGCATTTCCATTAAGTTTTTATAATTTAGAACATAGTAGGTGCTGAGTTGTATAGTTGTGCTGAGGTTTTTTAACCTATAACGTTTTTAATTGTAAAGCATGATGTGTAAAGGGGAGTAACAAATGTAACACTTTACTTCATGAACATCCACAGAGTATGGAAACCTTTCAAGCTGCTTTACTGCATGTGACTGTATATGACAAGAAGTGTATGCAGGATAATGTGCTTTTACAGTTTGGTGATCAGAAAATTAAGGAATTCTCTCAGGTCTTTCTCTCCAGTTTTTGTGTGTGTGTGTGTGTGTGTGTGTGTATGTCTGCGTGTATGTGTGTGTGTAATGTGTTAATGTTGTTGTTGTTGTTGTTGTTGTGGAATGGAGATTGGCTTTTTAGTGGTATTTGGGAGATGCAGCGGGGATAAGCCTGCTAGCTCCCTCTGACTCCCCCTGGGAGAGCAGATTAAAGAAACACACACACACACACACACAGTAGTAGTAAACAGCAGGATAGGATTAGATAGAGGTAGGTAAACACACCCACGCATACACACACATATCTGTTAGATTTTGCACCAAAAAGGGACGATTATTGAATCGCTAATCAACACTGCACAACACCAACCTTTTGTTATCTGTCTTGTCTCATGTCTCTCTCTCTTACACACACTGTTTTAACACGTAGTCTTATAAACTTTCTTTTCTGCCCCTGTGTAAAATAATAGAACAGTTGTGATTTAGTCATTCTCAGAAAGGGGGAGACAGTCAGGAGTGACCCTCTCTCTATCACCTTGACAACTAGATCAGAGCCTTGATTACAGTTGCCGTGGTGATTAGTCCTGGATACAGACATGCTTGCTAACCTGGATGGATGACTCTGTGTGTGTGTGTGTGTGTGTGTGTGTGTGTGTGTGTGTGTGTGTGTGTTTTCATCTGTCGCACCACAGTAGCTTGCAGGTTTCATCAACCCTCCACCAAAATCTGTCTTTCAAAAGCTCATCTTCTTCAGCCTCCTTCAAGTGTGTCAATGTGTGTGTGTGTGTGTGTGTGTGTGTGTTTAAAACTTTCTGATCTATAGAGAAACCTTGAAACAACTAGATTATTAATTTAAACTTAATTGGATCTTAATTTAAAAAAATTAAAATTTTTTTTTTTTTTTCTTTCTTAATGGATTTCTCTTTATGGGTTGTGAATTGCAGACTAATTGTTGAACTTTCCATTTAAATCAAAACCTAAAATGTATAAATATCTGTCCTGTGAAATACATAAATAATACGTAAATACATTTCACAACACCATCAATGACTGAATGAAAAACACCTGTAGTAAAAATAAAAATACCTTTAATTAATTAGGGCATGCCCTGACCCACCATAAATGCTCTTTTATAACTCCTTGTGGATGTCTATAGCTTTAACTAGCATCAACACACACAAACAGATTTCCACACATACACATACTGTTCATGTGCATCCAGGGGGCTGTAGTTGTGTTTTACATATGTAAACAGATGGGAGAATGGAGTGAGTGTGCAAAAGACAGGAGGAGGAAAGGAGGAGGTGAAACTGAAAACAGAGAGAGGGAAGGAAGGAATGGACGTCTAGAGAAAGGGGGGTACTTCAGTTGTAAATGTTATCCCAGGGCGTAGCGAGCTTGTGTGTGTGCGTGTCAGTCTGTCTGTCCTTGTGTGTGTATGTGTGTGTTGATGGTTTATTCACACACAGTGATTAGGCTTATTCCCTCCTGGCCACTTTCAAGCTTTCAATTAAGATTCTAAACACAAATATACTCTGCATTTATTACTCTCATCCCTGGTAACGAGCTAAAAAGAGGTGTGTGTGTGAGCGCCCATCTGTGTGTTACTGGCTTTCCATGTGCTTATTGGTGGACACGGTAATTCCCCATTTTCCGGTGAAAAGTCCTGAGCGATGATTCCAAGGCCAGAGCAATGATGTCTGCACCTCTCCTGTTTGAATATTAATTAAAGTCTCATTACGTATGATAATACAAGACTTACATGTCAGCTGGTTGTTCATACGGTCAAGTGCTCTCCAGATGACGCTGAACATCCTGTGTTGGTGTGTTTTCGTGTTTATGAACAACAGAATGTGTGTTTGTCTAAACGTACTTTCATGTAATGTTTCAGCAGTACCTGCTTCCCGCTGTTAGTGCCGTGTTTTATACTTTCTTGCAGTTCAGAGTAGTAGTCTGATGCCTTTCATTTTTACACGTGAGTCTTGCTTTTGTAGTTTTTGACATCAGTCCTGTTAGTTTTGATAAAGTTTTCCTAACAAGTTGAATTGCTATAATTTAGGGGCTCGGGGACGCTTTATAACTGATAGTCTAACAGTCAAATCAGGAAAGAATACAAGCTCTCAGACAATGAGAGACCATAATAATTAAACCGCTTATTTGGAAATTAAAAAAATGAAGTGAACATACTTGAAATGGCTCATTGCACTGATTGTTCACTGCATTATCGAACCACAGTACATATAGGGGGTAAAATAATTTATCAAGAAATGCTTCTAAGTGTACTGTCTTGGTTACTCTTAAGTTTCACACAGAGTAATATTTAAAAAAAAAAAAAAACTAAATCAATTTCAAATTCAAGATTTAAAAAAAATAATTTTCCTTCTAATGCATCCATCCATACACATGATTTTTGTCTGTTTTTATTACTTATCTTTTTTCTTTATTTTTATTCAGTTTTTCATTCATTTGTGAAAATATAGTAAAAAGTCATTAAAAACAAATGTACTTACTCTGTGTGTGTGTGTGTGTGTGTTGCTGATATAGACTTATGTACACTGCTATCCAAAGGCTAATAAAGTGTGCTTGTGACTTAACAATGAATTTCATAATGTAATTGTATCCCTTAAATAACTAATAACCAGAGAGAGAGCGATCATAATGTATAATGTGTGTGTATGTGTGTCTGCCTGTGTGTGTGTGTGTGTGTGTGTGTGTGTGTGTGTGTGCATGCATGCGCGCACTTGTGAATATGTGAATGTGTGTGTAAGTGAGAATGCATTTGGCTTCTACAGGACAGAGCGCTCCAGCTTCCTACTGTTATGTAATCTGATAGGGAAAATCCAAGCTGCTACACACACGCACACACACAGTCTCCTTCCAAGACACACATGCACTTATACGCCACACAAATATGCTCAATTTGTGCTTCCTTTCATTATACACACAAACACAAACTGGTTATCACCATATGCTGCCCTTGTCTGCCAATAGTGTGTCTGATTGTGTGTGTGCGTGTATATGTGTGTGTGAGAGAGAGAGAGAGCGAGAGTTTCCAGTGGAAATATTTATTACAGGATAATGTCAGATGTGCAAACAAGGAATGTAGCCAGTATTGAAGGAGTGGGAAATAGGAGGAGCGTGATCAGTGCTTCAGTGTCATCATTAGTTTTTCCTTAGGTACATGTGCTATTAGCATCTGACTGCTAATGTGTTAAAGTGTTTTTTTTTTGTTTTTATAAGGGCTTGTTTCTATGAAACTCTTCCTTTTGTGTGGTGAATGTTGCTTTCACTAAACCTCTTAAAAAGATTAAAGGGTGTGTGTAGGTAATTGAACATTATTATACCACTGGTCCTTCATGTAGCCGTCATCTGCCATCTGAGAAGCCAAAAGCTGTTGTTGTGTTCTCGATTAAAATTCAGAGCGTCTTTTGTGTTTTTATCCGTACATTCTGCTCTTCTACATCTTGAATGTGTGCTGTATTTGGATCCATGAGATGTGTAGCATTTTGCAGCTTTGCTGCCACCTACCATGTCTATAAAAGGACATAAACTTTATCATCTGTCATCCCTTCTTTTATTTTCTCACAGCCCTTTCAGCCCAGGACAGTTTTATTGATTATACCTGCGTCTAGAGTCAATATGAGTGGGTCAATATTTGGTGTGTGACCTGTCCCAATCTGGGTGGGTTGGACAAAACTCAGCTCTGGTGAACAGGCTAGCAGTAGGGGTGAGGATTTGTTATGGATGATTAAACAACACTTATGTCACTGACTGCCCTACTAAAGAGACACAAGGACGCGACAAGCAAGAGACCAAATAACTCAAATGAAATGAAAACTTTATTTGGCACCCAGTTTCCTTCATGCCATTAAATGTCATTCTGTGGATTAGCAGAGATTGTATGAATTAAAGTTGCAGGCTGGAATTGATTTATACGATGATGACCACAGATTAACCTCTGACAGTAGACTGCAATGGAATAGGCCAAAAGGAGGTTGTTTCAGTGGAGCGCATCGTATGAGGTTCTTCTGTAGGAAAGTGGTATAAGTCTACCTCCCATCTTCATTTGACTAAATTAAAAGATCCACACAGTAAACAAATGCTAAAAAATATTAACAATTACCTCACAGAGAGAGTGATAGAAACAGAGAGGGAAAATGGAAGATGAGAGGAGGGAGGGATGTGTGTGAATGTGTGTGGGTGTTGGGTACTCGCGGGACCTCAGCACTGCAGCATTCTTTCTCTCTGTGTGTGTGTGTGTGTGTGTGTGTGTGTGTATGTGTGTGTGTGTGTGTGTGAGAGGGAGGGAGAGGGTGAGTAAAGGTGGGGGCACTCTTGGGACCCCTCCAGCACTGCAGCAGGTTGTGTGTGTGCATGAGTGTGAGTGTGTGTATATTCTCCAGCCCCCACACTACCAATGGGTCAAGCTCACTCCCCCCGCATCGCCCCCCCCCTCCCACCCCTGGTTGCCATGGAAACACACCTTGAGCGAACCCCCCAGAGAGGTGCACACTCCTCCTCCTTCCGTCCACTGCTCTCTTCTTTGCTGCACTCTTTCTTTCTCCCAATGCCTCTGTTGCTCTCCCTCCGTCCATCCCATCACCCCTCACTCCATCCCTCTCTCCGCAGTCCTCCTTTCTCTCCATCTCTCTCCATCTCTTTTTTCTTGCTACCTCTCCCTTGCTGTCCTCGCCATCAATCGCCTGGCTTGGTTTACGGCCTCTACGCCGCAGGGGACTGAGCGCACACACACATTACACACACTTTCTACTGCTCTTTCACGTGCGCTTTTACACACACATAGCCTTACATAGTTTGGCATAGTTTGGCGATGGAGGGGGTTGGCAGGAGCATGCGAGGGCAGTAACAGGGGGTAGACACCCGAGGGACCCCCAAGCAACCCATACAGAGCCAGAGAGAGGAAGGGAGAATGGGGGGTTGGGGCTTGTGGGGACCAGGCACCCAAAGGAGTTTCCGCGCCAAGACTAAGAGAGGGTTAAGAGAGGGTTAAGAGGTGTGTGTATGTGGGCGCATGTGTGTGGTGTGCAAGCACCTTAGGGATCCATCCCCCAACACAAACCAAGGAGCTCATTTATGTTCTGCTGCATGTTGCAGAGGTCTGTGATGAGGCCAGCATGAATTTGTTGTGTGTGTGTGTGTGTGTGTGTGTGTGTGTGATTTGTTTTGTGTGTGTGTGTGTGTGTGTGTGTGTGTGTGTGTGTGTGTATTTGTTTTTGTTTGTGTGTGTGTGTGTGTGTGTGTGTGTGTGTGTGTTGCTGTGTGTGTGTGTGTGTGTGTGTGTGTGTGTGTGTGAGTGTGTGTGTGTGTGTGTGTGTGTGTGTGGGATGATGCCACCTGGTCTGGTCCTCTCCTCTGGTCAATTAGCAGAGAGAGAGAGAGAGAGAGAGAGAGAGCAGGGTAACAAGAGAGAGTAACAGAGAATGAGATTGAGGGAGAGCATGAGCACTGTGTGTGTGTGCTTGCTTTATGTGTGTGTGTGTGTGTAACAGTATTGATAGTAGAATTGTAATGATGGGACTGAATGCAGGATGGACTTTTCTTTCTTTCTCTGTCCTCGCTCCTCCTGCCCTCTGTCCATCCACACACATTACATTACATTCTGTCCTCACATTGTTTCTGTTTCCTCTTTTCCTCCAATATTTTCTCCTTTTTCTCTCTCTGGGGTGAAACCTCATCAGTTATTCGACAGATGCGCAGCAGCCACCCACCAATTACCTCTGTGTGTGTGTGTGTGTTACTCACTTAAGAAGGAACATAGCTTGGAGTGGAGTCAGGCCAAGCGCTCTCTCACTCTCAGTTGTATTTAAAAGCTCTTTCTCTCTATCTTGTTCTCTCTCTGCCTCCCTCTCTGATATGGTGTTTGAATGGTGTTACTTGTTTGTCTGGTACCCGCTGTGAAAATAATGACACTACATGAAATGTTCATGTTGACAATTACAGGCAGGACCTGGACAATTGTTAACACTTTCAAGTTGCTATTCTTGTGTAAGGGTGCACAAACTACACCCAGAAATACCACGGTCAGGTGTTATATTCCCTGTGGAGAAATCAAGAAAAATGTATTAACTAGTGCCCTGGTTACCATAAGAGTTGGCATAGCAACTAAGAACTGCCAGCTGTGCATTATGGGAATTGTCAGCCCAGCTAGAACATGTCTTTGACTAATCAGACTGGTAAGCTTAAATTGTTCATTGTGTTGTACCCATCCCATCATATTTTTAACAATTATCACTTGGGGAAAAAGGGGGAGAGCAGGACCTAATGCAAGTTTTTGCAAAGTATACATGCTTTTTATCCAGTGCCCACAAATCAGGTTTACTTTTATTTTAAAGCAATCCAACATAAAGACTTAAAATAATCCCCAAACTTACTTTGATGTGCATTAAAAAGCAGAAAAAGTTCATTTTTTGTTGTGTGATAACAAACTCAGAGTCCCAACCTTCACCCTGCCTCTCTCTCTCTCATCCCACTCTCCCCTGTGTTCTCTGTCCCAGCATAGGCCTCCCAGGGTTGTGTGTGTGTGTGTGCGTGTGTGTGTGTGTGTGTGTGTGTGCATGTGTGTGTGTGCGTGTGTGTGTGTGTGTGCGTGTGTGTGTGTGTGCTGGTGGATCAAATGCACTCTGTGAGACAAAGCGTAACGGCAGGATGCTCTACGACTCTGTCATCTCACTATGGGTCACACTCACATGGGTCACACACACACATACACACACAAGCGCACTCACACACGGACTGGGTCTCAGAGGGGGACAGCATACAGAGACTGCACTGCGGTCCCCACACACACTGATCAAAACAATGTATTTGTCAGAAAAGAGAACTCTTTCATGGGTTACACACACACACACACACACACAGAGGGGTTGGAGGCCTCTCTCCATGCCCTTGTTCCGGACAGCCCAATTATCTCTCTGCACCTCACTGTTTTCCCTTCAATTCTCTCTCTCTCTCTGTCTTTCTCTTTCCCTCTCTCACTGTAGTTTTGTCTTTTTTCATCTGCAGCCACTTTTTTTCACTCACATTATAATTGATTATAATTGATTGACCATTAATTAGCTTCTAAGGTTTTTTTTTTTTTCATTGACGTTGTGCGTGTGTGTGGTGCTCCATTCTCACACACAGGCTCACACACAGGCAGAAAATGCAACAACAGAAATGCAACAGCACACGAAAGAGGCATTTTTGTTTGTGCTGATAAAATGATTAAGATTTATGTCAACAGAAACTGCATCAACATCAAACTGATGTTGATGCAGTTTCTGTTGTACATACTTGGGGAAACATTTGCCAACTCCAGTTGTCAAATGTGAGGATTTGTTGCTGTCCTTTTTTTCATGACTGTAAGTTGAGTATTTTCAACCATTTTATTGGCTAGATGATTCATAGAATAATAATAATAATAATAATAATAATAATAATAATAATAATAATAATAATAATAGATAGAATATCATAGTAAAGGAGTGAAAATGACTTTACTGTCATGACCACATTTCTATAAAGAGATAACGTGGTCTTTGTGCAGTTGGCGATTGCATCTTGAATACCTGCAGTAACTTGGTGACATACAGTATATCAGAGCAGTGAGGATGTTGATGTCTACAATCAGGGACTATGGGTAATGGGCACAAGATTGTATACATTTAATAGCCAATGTGTGACCACTTTCTCTGATCCTGGTGGCGTGGGAGAGTGTGAGCCAACTTCTGAAGAAGCTTCTGAGAGCGTTACCCCTACTGAGGGCAAGAGCTTTAAAGGTTCCTTCAACAGAGACCCCCCAACACATTTTACACGCACACACACACACTCTAAGATCACTGAAGCATAGGCATTACTTACTTATTCGTCTTTTGTCTCTATCTGTGCCCTTTGTATCTCTTTCTGTCTTTTGCTTCTGCTCAGAAACAATAGTTTTCTCTTTTGAAGACATTTTGTTAAATAAAAGTGTACTTTCACTGAAACAAGGAAAACTGACATGACAATTAAAATATGAAACATGACAATTGATTAAATTGGTAGTGCTGTACACTCCTCCGTCTCTTTTTCCCTCCTTCTCTCTGTGTGTCTCGCTCCATGTGACTCTCTCCTGCTGTTTCAATCTCCTAGTAAATGATAATGAACCTCTATCTGTCTCAGTATGTCTCGGACACACTGGCGCCCCACACAACCTAGCAGCCTTTGAGGTTTGTGTGTTTGTGTGTGTGTGTCTTGACAGGGGATGTTTGGGGACCGGGACCATGGAGCATACCATCTCATCCATATAAGCCCATGTGGCACCCACGCGCACACACACTCCCCCCACGGCTATTGAGACGGGATTAGGGCACCCTTGTGTCGGCCTTTGAGGCAAGGAGAGATAGGAATCTTTGTGTGTGTGTGTGTAAGTCGGTATGGGTGTCATGGATGTATGATTGAAGACGTTATTAACCCTGCGAGCCCCTGCAGCTCTGCAGCTGAAGTTCTGCAGACTGTGTATTTGTGTGTGTGTGTGTGTGTGTGTGTGTGTGTGCGTGCATTGCACATTTACACAGGACATGAGATAAGTGACAAAAAGGGTAAAAGACACAGATTGTGTTCTCTGTGAATTGTCTGTGTGTACCTCTGAGTCAGTATGCATGTTTAGCGTGTGTGTGTGCGCGCAACTCCACAAGGGGTCACAGATTGGCCCACAGAAAACACCATCTGATGTCCCCGGGCTGTGCAGTCCTATGGTGTGTGTGCGCACGTGCACGTGTACGCGTGCGTGTGTGTGGGCAACTGGGGCATTGGTCCTGTATGGTACAATGGTGATAAGGACAACAGGCAGGAGACCTGATCGTCAAGGGGTGCGTATGTTTGTATGTGTGTGTATTTATGACGCCCACCTTTCATCTGGCCTTTCACCATGGGTGCTGTGATGTCACTCACGCCTTCTTAAAATAGACGCAGATACACACAAACATTGGTTTAATCCCAAGTGAGAACAGCAAGGAAGGATGGAGGCTGACAGTGTCTTGTGTATTTGTGATGAAGATGAACTTATTGAATGTGAAACCTGTTTGTCTCCTTTTTCATCATCTGAATATGAGAAATTAGTTATGGTAGTCGTGTCCACCAAAAATGTTCAGAAAATGTCTGACAGTGCACAGGTGTGGATAGAGAGTCCTGGTAGCAAAGAGATGTATAGTATATGTGAAGAGAGGTAACAAGGGGTGAGCGGTTTCAATAGAAGCCCATTCAAATTAATCAGCAAGTGATGGACCAAGAGGGACGATAAGGGGACATGGAGGGAGGAATGCGCAAAGTGAGGGATGGATGAGTGACTGCAGTGGGGGAGGGCGGATAACGAGGCCAGAGGGAGGGAAGGAAGGATGGCTATAGGAAGGGTAGATCATCCACGGACCCGGTGGGGAGGACAGGCAATTACCAGTTGGGGCAGACATGGCACTGGGATTGGTGTGTGTGAAGGTTGGGGGAGTGTACGAGGGAGAAGGAAAATGAAAGGAGAGCATGCAGCAGGGAAGAGGGGGGAGTGTATGATACAACCTATATCGCAGTGTCCGTCTTAACAACTTAACTGATGTAGTGTAGTGATGGGCCTTATAGCTTTTCAAATGAAATCAGAGTGTTTGTCATTGGAGTGAGAGAAGTTAGCTTTTTTTGCCCTTTAAAAATCTGTTGGTTTTTATTTCTTTAAACTTCAGTCTCATGTGGATTCTACAAGTGACACTGCTTGCCTTATGTGTTTCTAATTATTTTCATCAGTAGTAAAATCATTTTTGTATAAAATATTACAGTGGATATGAACAGGGGAGAAAGCGTGCAGTTGGACTAAAGTTAGCTCTTTTTTCACAGCAGACATTTTGAGTTGCCAAGCACAGGTATAATTAATAACATCACTAATTGCTGCATTGCACTACAATAGTTGCTGGAGCAGAGCCATTGTTAATGTTATTAGTTCCACTTCTGCTGTTTCTACCAAACAAAAGTCAAAATGTCATTTTTCCTTCCTTCCACTGTCCTGTCCAGACAGAGTGGATACTAGTGAAAACCGATCACTTGTATTGCTGTTCCAGTAGTTGCTGTGTGCATTTCTGCTTATCTGTATAGTTTTTCCTCATACGTCAGTTTATAATATGCCACTGCCTGATTGTAGCTGTTTCTGTATGTGCATAAGACATCTGTTGTGAGTGTTGTATTAATGTTCTAAAATGATGTCAATGATGTTCCTGTTTTCGTGTCGCTTAATCCAGCCTACACATGCGTGTCTGTCTCCTATTTGCAGAGGAGGGCATCAATCACGAGTGCAAGCTGTGTAACCAGATGTTTGATTCACCTGCCAAGCTGCTTTGCCACCTGATAGAGCACAGCTTTGAAGGCATGGGAGGTACCTTCAAGTGTCCCGTCTGCTTCACAGGTGAGAGACAGACACACGCGTACACACACTCACACAAACACACATTCACCTTCAAGGACAGTAGTACAGATAACTCCTGCTCACTTGTATCCTATCTGCTTTGCATTTAACATGTGCACAGTGCACAAAAACCATAACAAGTCAGCACACAAACTTAACTACACAGCAGGGCCCGAATAACAATACACACACACACACATGCACACACTCTGGTATACAATAAGAAACTGTTAACAATAAGAAAATAACAAATACATGTCCTTATGCATTTTCTGCTCTTCTGTGTACATCCATTTTACAGCATTTTAATTGCTCTGTAGTCTGTTATGTGTTCTGTTCACAGATGAGTGTTTTCACCACACCAGCCAGGATTGTACATTCCTGATTAGAGTCACACACTGAAACAAAAAAAGTGCAACAAGCAGTCCCTTAGCACCAAACTGGTCACATCTTATTACTTATTTTTGGTAAAGGTGCAAGATGAGGTTAATATTGCAGCTGGAAGCAAGGTTTGCTCTTAAATCTTCCCTGGCATCAGCTCCAGCACTTGTTGTGGCTCAGAAATGGCTCTCTCTGGGTTACCTGCTTCATGATACATGGAGCAGATGTGCTGTAATGGCTGTGAAGTTTTTGGTTTTGGGCAAACCGTAAAATTGCATTAGAAATATTCATTGTTTCAACATTTCTAACTGTGGGAGTAATATTCCAGCAGGGTGCTGCTGCTAAAGAAGCACTGACAAAACTCAGCGTGTGCAAAAGTTCATGCAATGATACCTCCAAAAAGGCAAAATATGAAGTAACTTACACCTCTGAAATCCACCAGAGGACCCAAACAAAATGCTGGATCACCAAATTAGGCCTGTGGAGTTTCATTCAACACCTACAGTATTTTACCAGAAAACCAGTCTGCACCTTCGCTCATCCCACCCTCCACCACCCATCTCTTGACTCTCTATCCCCATATCTCTCTCTGCTCTCTCTCTTCTCTCTCTCTCTCTCTCTCTCTCTCTCTCTCTCTCTCTCTCTCTCTCTGTCACTTCATTACTCTCTTTCCCTCCTTCAGTTGTTGAGTTTGTCTTGTGTTGTGCGCCCCCCCCTCCCCACCCCCCAGGTACACAGCAACGCTTTAAACTTTAACTGTATTCCTTGGTGGCTTATGAATTAGTAAGATGGGCACCACTCCTATGGGGAGGCTTAATAATTCAACACATACACACTCACAGTGAAAACCAAAAATTTACTGAAACAAAGGGGAGAGAAAGAAAGAGAAAAAGTATATGAGACAACACTGGAGCAGAAGTTTAAAAAAAGAAGAGATAATTTATTGATAAATATCACAAGGTCTGCTGAGGATAGCTCTTCCTGTTTTCTCTCCTTCTTTCTCCTGCTCCCCTCTGTCTTTTCTTTCTATCCCATATACTCCCTTATTTCCAGTCAGCCCTTCATTTGCTTTGTGTGTGTGTGTTTACGTGTATGTTAGTGAGGTTATTTGTACTGAAAACTCCACTTTTGGTTCATTTTGTACCGGTACACTATGTAGTAAATAGTCTATAGTACAGATCTCAGAGATGGCTGAGTCCTGACTAGGCTCTGCATCTGCACATCACTAATACAGAGCTACATGTACTGTGACCTTCAGTTTTCTTCCACTGACAGACACATAATCAGTTTTCTCCAAAGCTTGGACCAAACCGAAATTTGCCAAGGCATTGCAAGTCATCTGGCAAATATTATGATCGCCAATCTAATTTGAAACTGCTGAAAAGTATGTTGGCTTCAATTTGGCACCACGCTACTGGCCTCAGCAATAGACACACCCACAACAATTCAGATTCATCTGTTATTTTGCCTAATAGGACAGAAATAACTGTAAATCTCAACTGAAAAGTCCCCTTGAGCCCTTGATTTTTTTTCCCTCCATTATCCATTAAAAGCTTCCAATTGTGACGGACTGGCTGATTGACTTCCTCAAATAAACATTATGTAACTTGCGCCGTATTTGTTCCTTTCTCAGTGTTTGTGCAGGCTAACAAGCTCCAGCAGCACATTTTTGCCGTCCATGGCCAGGAAGACAAGATCTACGACTGCTCCCAGTGTCCGCAGAAGTTCTTCTTTCAGACAGAGCTACAGGTAGGTTACCTCAATGCTTTGTCTGTTTTGACCTAGACGTGACTGTCTTGTCTGCGTATACCCTCTCTCCTGGTGTAAATTATTGTGTGGATGTTTTGACATGCTCTCTCACACTATAGTGAGTGGACTGGGGGCTCAAAGAGAAGGTGTAGTTAACTTGTGTTCTAAAGCCAAAAAGGATTATACTGATTTTGCACATTTATTTGACTAGTCCCTCTCATTTCATTCTCCTCTCCTCTGTGTATCTCAGTCATTTCACCCTCCCCTCCCTTCTTTCCAGGCTTCCACCCATCCCTCAGTATACAGTAACCTTCCTCGGTACCTTCTTCCATCCTTTCCCCCTGCTACTGTACATCATTTACCAGGATCCCCCTATTTACTGTCCATCTCTGTATTTCTCCCTCCACCCTCTTTCCATTCCTGTGTCCCTCTCTTTCCATCTCTCCTCATGAGGTCCGAGCAGGGTTCTGGCAAGCTTCATGACATTAGGGTCCAGGCATAGTCGTGTGTGTGTACGCGTGTGTGCTTATGAAGGAAAAGGATATAAGTCACACAAGAGTAGGTCCTGGGCCAGCTGTGGCCAGGTCTGTGATGATGTAAACCTTCCTGTCCTCTTCCATTTCTTCTTGTAGCCTTTTGGCACCAGACTAGTGACCTGCAAAATCTGCAGGTCAAACATCAACGCCGTTAAAGGTAGAATCTGTAACTTTCTTCAGGCTGTTGCCCGCTGTATTGATCAGAGATGTATGTCAAAGATTGAGGAGGATTGTGTGAAGGCATGCAGTTTATTTGAATGTGCTACAAAACATCACCAGCTAACCCTAAGTGAGTTATTCTGGGGTTCTTATTGATGCTTAGAAATATAATTGTGTGTAAGTGGAGTCTGCAGAAGCACCACAGCCATCATCATGCTTAAGAGGCAGAAGAAACTGATGTTGTAGTGTTGAACCTGCGAATACCATGTTGAACACTTGACCTCTGGGCTGGAAGAAGGAAAATTTTTTTAAATAAATGAAAAAATGAATGAAAATATATAAGGAATCTTTGTATCCTAATCTTTTTTGTAGCCAGAGAGATTTACACAAAGAAACAGACATAGGTAAGAAATATAAATAAATAAGAAATAATAATAAAAGGAAATACATAGAAACTGTACTCAAGAAATTCGACCAGAGAGTATTTGAATTTAAGAAGGGCTGCGCTCGACACCACTCACAAACACACACACATGCTTGCACACAAAGTGGCAGTGATGTAGGGCTGGAGGTGGTGGGCATATGGCTGGCCAGTCCATTTAACAGCAGGGTGACTGCTGGACCCTGTCGGTTAATGTCCACACACAGGCACCACTCACACCTCACACACTCCCACTCACCTCCACACACACCTCCACCTACATACACTCTAAGTGTACACTGCACACAAACACCTCCTCTCCATACCGTCCATCCCTGATGACTCTTCTCCTGTTGTCTCTCCAGGTCACAACATCTTTATAGGCTGATGAATTGTAATAATCAGTTGAATAAAGCACTGTTGTTATGTTTGGATTCAAAAGAAAGAGACCACATCTCTCACTTAGTAGACCGAAATTGTTTGGTCTGCTTTTCCTTCTTTCTTTCAATTATTCATTGTACAGTAAAGTTACACTGTGGGTAGTATAAATGTAAAAAAGTCTAATTTGTCTAACAGTCTAAAAGTCTAACAGTGCTAATTGCTAATTTAAGAAAAAATTCACCTTGTCAATACAAAAGGTTTTATTTACTATTTGCTACACTTCATTCTGCCTCCTGTCAAGCTAATGTGAGTTCATATGAAATCTGATTGACTTGGAGTAAGAGATCCATTTTTAGGGATATCTGAGGGGCTGAGTTTTGTCTAGCTTGACTCAAAAGACCTCTCACATATCGACGCAGATGAATTTGGTCAGCTCAGATGATTTTAATTCTGTTGTTCTCCAGATAAGTTGAGCTTAGTTCAACTTTTTTCTCCCTCAGCTCCTTGTACTTCTTCCTTTTTGGCTGCTGCACTGTGACTATATCCATCTTGTTACTCTTTGGTCCTGGCCCAAGCGTGTGTGTGTGTGTGTGTGTGTGTGTGTGTGTGTGTGTGTGTGTGTGTGTGTGCAGACAACTTGCAGCCCGAGCCCTGACCTGCCACAGCTCCATTGCCCCATGGGAGGGCTCTCTAAGTGGGCTAGACAGAAAGGCTGACTGGGGGAGATGGAGAGCTACAACCATGGAGGTTAATGCCACTGCTAGCTGTTATCGCACAAGTGAGAGTGTGTGCATCTGTGTGTATGTGCATGCATCTGCCAGAGAAAGTGGAATGGGGTAATTTGTGTGTGTTTTAATGAGGTGCGGATGGATGAAGAAGGCTGGTTGGCCAGCTAGAAAAGGCTTTGGCCTCTTTCAACCCCTCAGAGGACCCATATGATGTCCGTCTCTCTCTCTCTCTCTCTCTCTCTCTCTCTCTCTCTCTCTCACACACACTCACATACACACACACACACACACACACCCAAGGGTCACTGCTGCATGGACACGTCGCTGCATCATCCTCTCTCCCTCCTGATTTCCCTCTTTCAGTCCCTCTTTCCATCTCCATCTCTGCCTCTCTGCATACAAAGACCTTCACTCTCCACCACCCTCTCAATCACTTACTTTCACCTCTTTATCCGTCGCACACACCACAGTTTTGACTTTCTCTCTCCCTCCTCTCGGTCTGTCTTCCCTCTGTCTCTCCGACCCCCCCCCCCTGTCTGTCCCAGAAGAACCAGCCCTATGCTATGCATATTTTAGCCCCTCTCCTCTCTTCCTCTCTTCTGTGCCTCTCCCCAGTGCCCCCATAAATAGTGCAGACGTAAGCTGGTAAATAAGAGATGTTTTGGTGTGTGTGTGTGTGTGTGTGTGTGAATAAGAAATGCTGTGGCCCTGATCAGTGAGGTTCTTCTGGATCTCTCTCTGCCTTTACTCCCAGACTTCACACACGACTTTCCTCATTCTCTCTGTCCTTCTTTCTTTCTTTCTTTCTTTAGCAATTAGCATGACAATAGAAACCGCTTTTATATTCATGTGTTTAAATGTCAGGTTTTTTTCCACTTCCGTTTACATTCATATAATATTTTAAGACATAGGTAAGAGTGCATGATTTCCATTATTTAACCAGTATCCAAATATACAGCATGTACTGTTTTGTGATCTTTGGAGACTATGTTTCCCTCTTGTAGAAGTATACCTTGTCTGGAATAGTCATCCAGCTCTATATCAGCTCTGACTCTCCCATGTTACATTCTCTGACAGACTTCTTGATTTTCACATTCTTTTTAGGCCTCCAGGGGGTGCTATACTGCAGCTTCTGCCCCCAATGCTTCCTCCAATCTCTCGCTCCATCCATCACTTCTGCACTCCTCCCCAATCTTACCCTTTTTTTCTGCCTTTGCGTCTGTTGTGCTACACAATTTCCTTTAGCGCTAGTAAATATTTAAACACTGCTAGATGGGTGGATTGCTGGTCAGATGAATAAATGGATGGATGTGTAGATGTACGTGGGGGATGCTTTTGTTTGTTTGTGTGTTGATTCCCTCCACTGAATCTTCCTCCTTTCCCCCACGTCCCAGCGGCGCTGAATATTTGAGAGTTGTGCGCGCACACCACCACAAAGACGAGCGGGGATCCGTTCCCTCATAGACACAATTAAGAGAACATGTACAGTGGCTTACACGCACGATGGGTGGATGAAGGAACAGAGCGAGAGATGGAAAACTAGGAAATGAAGAAAGACACATACAGAGAGGGATGGAGAAATCAGCAGTCTGACAGAAAGGCAGACACACGGTATAATATAGACCTAACTAACTAAGAGGAATTTCATCTACATTTCAACACAGTAGGTCCTTTTCTCGACATCAGAGCTGCTACATCAGTAACATGTTATTAATTTGTATGCAGCCAGTATGGGGTACCTCCTCAGCAGTTGCTGTATGTTGTCTTTACCTGGAAAATGAAAGAAATATTTAAATCTTTTCCCACTGAGTTGAAGTAATGAATACATTTTTTATTTTGGTAGTTAATGCAGAGCAGAGAATTGCATGCATGGCAAACTGCTCAGCGTCTGTGGTTCAGAGTGTCAGAGTGTGTGTGTGTGTGTGTGTGTGAGAGAGAAACGAGCTAGCAGGCTGTGTTTAGTAGTCTGTCTGTGAATAATGTTGTCTTTGTCTTTGTCTGAATCTAAGAGCCTCACTGTCTCCCTCTAACTGAATTATGGAAAGGTGTGGATGTGGCTGAACTGGCAATAGGGTTTATCTGTGTGTGTGTGTGTTTGCCATTGTCTGGGTGTTTCAGTCAGTTGTGAGTGTTGTGTCAAGTCATAGTGTGTACTCTCTGATCCATGTATCCCCTGGCTCTGTGCGCGTGTGTATGTGTGTGGGTATGAATTTGATCCGTAGATCCCTGTGGCGTTCCAGGGGAGCGCACTCAGCTGCCCCACCGCTCACTGGGAGACTCTCTGTTATTAGAATGGGGACCTGGGACACACACACGCACACACACACACACACACTCACACTCTTACCTCCCTGAATCCCTGGACTTAAAGGTATTTGCAGCAGGGGAAAGAGAGACAGAAACAAAAAGAGATTCAAAACAAAAGAGAGAGGTAGCGAGACAGACAGAGTGAGAGGCTACAAGCCAGCCAGCCTTACCTGATACAACCACTACTACCATAGTAACACAGCCACTGTTACTACTTATTTTATAGAGCAGTATATACAAAATTCAATTATGGAAGGAGTTATACAAGAAAACAGTAAAACAAAACACTAGAGGGAAAACAATACACTGAAATCAACAGAAATGTGTTTAGAAAGATGTAAAAAGTACAGTCATTGCATCTAACTGTCCTTGTCTTGGTGAACACCAAGACACCCCCCCACCTATCCCACTGACCACCTAAGGAAAAATTGCATACAAATTGTGTCTGTGGCTGTTAACACTGTTGGGATTTTTGCAGTGTTCATTGTGCCACACTGTGAATGCAAAGCACATTCTGTTCATGTTGGATTTAAATGGAAGAAAGAAAATCTCAATATGAGATCAGTTAATCATCTGGAAATATTATATTTATATGCGCGCGTACACCTGCATGTGTTTGCATTTACGCTTTGAGAAACTTAGCAGCAAAGAGCAGCAAAAAGACATACACAGTGGGTCTCAGTGAGGGAAAAGAAGTTACTTGTTGCTTTGATGTAAAGCGGAGGAACAAACAGGCGGATGCAGAGAGACAAAAACAGACAGCGAGATAAAGAGGGAGACAGAGATAAACAGAATTAGGGACAGATACAAAGGAATTACACTATGTGAGCCAGCGCCTGGAGGGTTTCTAACAGCTTGGACCATGTTCCTGTCATTTGGTTTGTGTGCGTGTGCGTGTGTGACAGGTGAACAGAGGCAATGTGTCACAGAACAGGACAGACTCTGCGTGGCATGGTGTTCCGTCAGCGCTGCCAAAATACACTGATACAGATATGGGCATGGCACACACAAACACTCAACATTTCATCACATCACAACAGCTGAAAAAGCATTCATTCGTTTGTTTGGTTCTGTAATAAGTCAGAGTGTCTGAGTGTCTTTTTGTTTTGTTTTTTTTTTCAGTCTAATCAGTTTCTGTACATTTATGTTGGGTACAAATCATTCTTGGTCTGGGGCTCTGTGCCATTATGTGTCTACACTTGTGTCAAAAATGTAAATGTAAGGCGGTTATTCTAAAACACCATTTTCTGATTATTGAACGGTACATGAATCAGTACTGTACAATATTTTACTTAAACCATGAGATTTTTTTCTCTTAATAAAATGAGGTGATTTAAAATTAATGTTGAAAGCTTTTTAAGTAAATGTAACATTTTACAGCAGCATACAATTGGTATTATTTCCTACAGACTTGCTTTAAACCTGTGGTTAACTCAGTGGTTACAAGCTTTTTGGCTCACCCTGTTAAAGAAAGTAATCCTTACAATGCATCTTCATTTCATTATGAACTTGTCTGCTAAATGTTTTCTCAATGAATCTATTAATTGTTTGTCCTATAAATTATTGTGGAAAATGTCCATTACAATTTTCCAGAGCCACGGTGGATATATTTAGTTTGTTTTGTCTAATCATCAACCTGAAACTCAAAGATATTCAGTTTACCATCATACAAGACTAAAAAAACACAGCATATATTACAGAGGTGTGTGATATTGACGATGTGGAACCAGAGACTGTGGACATTTGAAAATCACATCAACAATTATTTGTTCATAAAAATACTTGCCAGTTGATTTCTGTAACAAATTAATTGACAAATTGTTTCAGCTCTCATGTATGTGGGTTTTGGCCTTGTCAACCAAAAATTGACAGTAGTTATTTCAGCAATTTAAAGTGGCCTTTTTAAAGCAGACTGGAAACTGAGTTTCCTTTTCTAGGAAAGGAATCTGTTTTTTAAAAGCACATATTATTGATCTCTCAATCAGTGTTTCTTCTGTTGAAAATTTTAATGATAAAAGTGAATGATAGACACCACTAACAATACATACACTCAGTGTTTGATTGGCACATTCTTCATATACATACTGTACTTTCTATTCCTCCCTCACTTCATGTATCAACCCAACCCAATCTTCTCTCTCACTTCACTCATCCATCTTTATTCTCTCTCTCTGTTTTTCCTTGTTCTGCCAGTTTAGGGTGCATGGTAATCAAAAAAAAAAAAAAAAAAAAAGGTCCCCTAGGGACTCATGGGGATTGGGCGTGTGCAGTAATATGACAGTGACACGGAAAGCCAGCACGCTCTGCTGAATTGTGAGCTTGTGTGTGTGTTGAATGGGTCATGTCTGTGCATTTATTTGTACATGTGCAGCCTTTAAATGCATTTTTCATTTATGTCTGCCATTTTGCATCACGCAGTGTTAGTGTGTGTGTGTGTGTGTGTGTGCGTGTGTGTGTTTCAGCTTCTTCACACACATGTTATTCGTTCAGTGTCCTGTCTGCGTTTTTATGAGTGTGTTTTTGAATGTGTGTTTATATGTTTGTCTGCTGTGTCACCCATGTCTGCAGGCTCCAGTCCTCATCTGGCACTCAGCTTTACAGTCTACAAGGACCACATTTCTATGCCCTGAGAGTACAGTGTGTGTGTGTGTGTGTGTGTGTGTGTGTGAGAGAGAGAGAGAGAGAGAGAGAGAGAGAGAGAGAGAGAGAGAGTGTATATGTGAGTGTGTGAGAGATCTTTTTTTTTTGTTTTTTTTTTGTTTTTGTTTTTAACAAACCCACATTTTTGTCCATAACGGTGTGACTCAAATGTGTCTTGTGGTGCTCAGGAATGATCGGTTATTTGTGCTGGAGGTGAGGTCACTTCCTATTTTGTGTAACGGCCTCCAGCGGGGAGCCCTCACCTACGCTGTGAGTCTGGTGTAGATCCATGCATGCTTGCCTTTGACGGTATGTATGTGTGTGTGTGTGTGTGCGCGCCCTTCATGCTGTGAGAGTATTTTGGGTTGTGTTTACTGGTGCAAACCTGGCTGTTTGGGCCAGTAGCAACAGGAGAGGGGAAGTCCCCCGGGAGACAGAAAGGGAGGGAGCACTCCAAACAGGACATGGTCAGAGGGGTCACCCTGGGTGGAGTGGCGGGGGAGAAAAAAGTGTGGGTCATCGTGACTTGGCTGGAAGGAGAAGGGGCTGAGGGAAGTTTTTGGATGGATAATTTAGAAAGTAATTCATAGTTGGGTTTACAACAGGAGGAGGTGCAGAAGAGAGGTGATGGGGATAGATGGGGACAAAGACAGACAGAGAGAAATGGAAGAGTGGGAGGGGAGCAGGGAATACGTGTCGGCGGGATGTTAAGGGCAGGGGGTGCGTTTATTTTCGATCTGCTCCCGAGGCAGCATCCTGTCCTGGACGGGTGGGGCTAAAGACAAGCCAGGGAGCAGAGGAAGAGGGCTAAGACAGCCCATCTCTGCTAGTCCCAGACACACACACACACACACACACAGACATAGAGACACACACATGGGCACACACAGACATAGACACTCTCACTCCGTTGGAAGAGTGTCAACTCTGAGCTATAAATACACTGAACCCAAAGAAGACCACAAGGCGACTAAGGTGATTTTTCATTTGGTGTTAAAAACAGCAGTGGAGATGGGGCACACGTACGCTCTCTCTCTCTGACACACACACATGCACACACTCACGCAGCATTTGGACTGCCTCCAATTACCCCCACATACACACACATTTGACACGAATTCACGTACTGACAGACGCTCTGTGATACATGTAGGTAGCACACAGACACACACACGGCATTGTTCCAACAGCAGCGCTTCCTCTTCCTGAGTCTATTAGAGACTTGGCACCTTCGTTTGAAGGTGTAGTTGTTATCGTTACAGAGCAGCAACGTGTTTGTGTGTTCACGTCACTAAAAGTTATTTTGCCATCCTACTCACTTGGCCCACAAACAAGGTCATCGCCACGTGTGTTATGTGGCAGGGTCTGATTGTTCTCGCTCTTGTGTTACTCTAATCTGATGTTCTGAGATGAGAGTTTCCTCAGTTCAGGCCAGATGGCAAACAGACACGGTGCACGTTTCTCCTACACAGATGAAGCTGACCAGGCATAACTCTGATCATGCACACACACACACACACACACACACACACGTATATTAAGGGTGACAGCGGTGCTCCTCCACCCCTCTAAAACACAGCCATCAGCATCACCCTCGCAACACAGATGCACACGCACACATTTAGTGTGTAATGCAGTAGATAGCGGAGAGGTGCAGGACAAGGCAGATTAGATTTTCTCTTAACTCTATCTCTCGGTTTCCTCTGTCATACCCTTCTCCCTTTCCTCATGAGACTGTGTGTGTGTGTGTGTGTGTGTGTGTGTGTGTGTGTGTGTGTGTGTGTGTGTGTGTGTGTGTGTGAACTATGTGTGTGTTCTAGTCTCTTGCATCTTTTCTTGGCACTGTGTGTCTGTGCATGCATGTCCTCTCAGCTGCGAGTACAAGTCTGTGAAAGCATTCTGTGTGTGTGTGTGTGTGTGTGTGTGTGTCTGGCAGTGGTTTTGTGCGTGGGTAAGGCGACAGGGCCATATTTCCCCTGGGCCCTGGGGCTCTGCAGGCTTTAGCCTCGCTCTCTCTAAGCAGTTTAGGAAAAACAATGACAGGCCTCTGTATTGACTGGTCTGGTCTGGCCTGGCCTGGAAGATGGGCTGTTCTCACCACAGCACACACACCCTCTGCTATGAAAAGAACAGTAGAAACATGGTGAAACCAAGGTTTATGTTCATATTTTTTTCATTTGAGCTACACAGGAAGTGGGTTTCACAAAGGAAAACTTCCTATTTAAATAAAAAGGACACAGCAAAATAGAATAGAATAAACCACAAACCAAAAATGGCTGGCCTCACTTTTTCAAACTGATGTTATTTTGTGCTCATACTATGAGGCCTTTCTCGTCTCAGCTGAAGAGAGGACACTGCCTTTATTTCCACTTTCCTCTTTTATGTTTGACACATGTGTTTTTATCATGTTTAGTAAGAAACCCTCCTTTTGTCGACTCGCAGTGCAACTTCTTGTACCCTTGCTTTATCTGTTTGACATTAAAAGACAAATTTGAGGGACATAATCCCTTGACTTTGCTGGAAGGCTTCCATTGCTTTCACTGAAGGCAGCTTTTATTATGAATCAACCACACTAATCACAACACTAAATATAAAACAGTCTTCCTCCTCCCCTTCACTCTCTTCTCGTCCTCTTGTCACCCATTTTTTTCTGTAGAATATATCAATTACTCTGCTGTAGAGCAGATGTCACACTGTGACACACACGCGCCCACTCACACACCCTTCTGATCGATTGCAGGGCTGCATAATCAATACTAAGCTTCCAACAACAACATAAATGAAGAGAAATAACTGGGAGGTGTCAGAGGGTGTGTGTGTGTGTAACATGAAGTGTGGACTGTCATCCATCCGTCCGTTGCCTTCCTCTCTCATCCCTCTCTTTCACCCCTATCCCTGTCTCCCTCTCTCCCACCTTTCCTCTCCTCTGGGATATTTCCAGCAGCTTCCACTGCAGCGCTCCGAGCTCCTCCAGGGAGTGACCGAAGCCTCCCTCCTTCCATCCCTCCCTCCTCTTCCCCTGTCCTTCCTTTCCATCCCTCGCTCTGTCTACAAATCAATACGGCAGCAGCAGGACCCAAAGAACCTGAGGGAAAACACACACAGACACAAACACACACTCCCTCTCTCTTTGCCTCTTCTCTCCTCGTTCCTTCCTGCCCACTTCCCATTTTCTTGCAATCCTACTCTCCTTTTCTGTCCATTCACACTTTTAATGCTTCGCCTATGACCTCAGTGTTAGAGGTCACATAGGAGGCAAGTAGATGTGCATGTGTTCTTCTAGGAAACAGGACAGATGCACTGGACACAGTCCTGCTCCTCTCCTCTCCTCTCCTCTCCTCTGGTGTTTAACACGGTCGCATAAAGAGGAATGAGCCTGACCTCTTCTGGTGGCAGAAGGAAACGCAGCCTGCCAACAGAAACAGTGAGAGAGAGAGAGAGAGAGAGAGAGAGAAAGAGAGGAGGGTTTTCTATCATAATGGGGTCAGTGGCTCCCAATGAGATCTGCTTCCTCACTAGAGAGGCCTCCACACAAACACACACACTTATATATCGAAACAGACACTTATTTTTCACTGTCCCGTCCGTTTTTTTGCTTATTTGCTCACCCATTTCGCTTCAGCCCTTCTACCATGTGTGTTACTGATTTATTGAATGAATATCTGCGTGTGTGAGTGTGTTTCTGGGTGCGTGCGCAGAGAGCCTCTGTAGTGTGTGTAGAACATTAATACCCTTTGCTTCCCCTGGCCTCTAAAGCTGAGTGACAGACACTCATACGCTCTCTCACTCTGTCGCTCTCTCTCTCTCCCTCTTTCTCACTCACACACACACACACACACACATTTGCACACAGAAGGGCTCAATGAAACATGCATAGCAAGATAAGGGCCATAGAATGACAAATAAGTATTTATCAACCCCAAACCACGTATAATCCTTCACATTTCTGTCCCCATCCACCCTTCCTCGCCTCTCTGTTCTGCTCATCCCCCAATCCCCTCCTCTTTTTCTCCATTCTCCCATCCACTGTTCTTTTTTGTAATTTTTTTTTCCTTTCCGTTGTGGGGCCTATCTGTGAGAGAGAGCGATTAATCTGAGAAAGCTGCTTTTAGTGGTGGTGAGGGGTTTGGGTGGGGGGGGGCAGGCGTTGATTGGGAAGATCTCACTGGGACTTGTGTGTGTGTATGTTGTGTGTCTGCAAGCAAGAGAGTGTGTGTGTGTGTGAAGAAGTATGGATGTTGGGGAAAGATTTCAGAGGGAATTTGTGTGTGAGAGAGAGAGAGAGAGAGAGAGAGGAAGGGAAGCGTTTCACAGGGAGAATGCTGTACAGTCTGGGGAAAATGAGGAGAGAGGAGGAGGAAAACATCCTAGTGGAAATTTCTCTGATGCACACACACACACACACACGCACGCATGCACACAAATTCCCAGAGAAATCTTTCCAATCATCTCCCCATCTTCCACACACAAACACACATACCCGTACATAGACAGTATCTCCCCAGCTTTAGATGTGATGCTAGCTAAGTTCCAAACCAGCAAATCCAGATTATCACAAGTTCAGTTCCACACCGCAGCTGATATGGAAAAGCCAGTGAGGGCTGATCGCGGAGGTGACTTTGTGAGTGTGTGTGCAAGATCATGAGTGCTGAAGCGAACATGTTTATGTACATTTTTGCATGCAGCGTTCCCAACACACTACACTGAGAAGCCTGTAAAGGCCTGTTAATGTTCATTTATATTCGAACATGCACACAACATGTGTGCTGGTATCCTGTATCCATGTCCGTTTTTGATGCGGGCCCTCATTCGTCATTTACGCATACAAATCCATCTCCGAATCTCAGTTCCTCCACTCTAGTTTTTACCTAGAGATCGCTGCATCTGTCTCCCTCTGTGCTCTCACTGCTGTTGTGAATTTTAATTTGTGAAAAAAGGTGTTTTTTGCATTGTGATTATGTATTGATGTGTAGAGCGCTGATGTCTTTGGAGAGATGTGAGTGTAGGCGTCTCCGAGGTATGGAGACGGTCTCTGTAAAATATTAATCACAATATCAAAAGACACGAGGGTTTCACAGATCTGAATAAACAAATCCAGGCGCTGGGTTCCCACAGATAAGAAATAAAACAAAAACAGAACAAATACTATATCATCTGTGATTATTTGGTTCAGACAAAAAACAGGTTCTGCTTTTATTAGATGACTGGATATATTTTTTGGTTGTACTAAAATGTGCCCAAATTTAAGTACATGTCTCACATTATCTGTTTTATTTTACAGACATCCTCATTGACGTTAATATCTGTCATGTGAAATTCATCTGTGCGTGTGTTAATGCATGGTACATTTTAAATGCGTTGCCAATGTTCAAACGCCATTTCTGGGCACAGAACTGCACAGAGTAGTTTGTGTTGTAGAGTTGCTTTGTCTTCTCTTCTTCTTTCCCTCCTTTATTTTCTTCCTCTTCTTCCATCAGACTATGTATAAAGCGAGGAGGCCTTGCTGTCTGTACTGTGGGAGGCAGTTGTGTTTCTGTTCTCTTCTGTTCTATTATTGGGTGGGGGTGCAAGTGGAAAGCACTATGCTCACGTAGCCCATTATTTCTCTCATCATGTGTTCTCACTTTTTCTCTCTATCTCTCCCTCTCCCTCTCTCCCTCCAGAACCACACACTGAGTCAGCACGCGCAGTGAGACCGAGGCCCGGCAGGATCTCTCGGCTCAGCCGGGGCCCCCGACCCGGAGCCGGCAGGGGACTCCCATCTCCACATCACAGCCAATCAAAGTGTCATTTGCTACTCACATGTAAAACTCTAACGATCGCGCCACTGGGCGCGGCTATTAGGAGCAGCGGGGGAAAGGAATATTAATGGGATATGCTATTAAATAAAGAAAGGAAAAAGTGGGTGAGAGAAACGGTAAGAGCTACTGTAGATGAAGGAGAGAGGAGTGAAACAAGGTATTGTACGTGCAGTATTTTTTATTGTCCCTGCCAAACCCCCACTCCCCCACTAGCTTCTACCCCTCCCCTTCTCCGTTCCTCTCCTCCCACCCATTGCTCCCCAGGTCAGGCATTTTATTTTTTTTAACAAATAGAAAAAAAAAAGGAAGAAAACACCCTTCGTTTTGGGATTTTTCTTTTATTAGATTGTAGGAAAAAGCTTCACTTTCTCGTCCCCTCAGTTGCTTATTGTATTTAACTTCATAGGTGCCAATTTCTTTGGTTTTTCTTTTTTTGCCATATGCGCTTTTTTCTTTGTTTTCATTTTTGTACCTTTCATTTCTCGCCGTAAGTAGGTACTTGTGCTGTGTTGTGATTGTTTGTTTGCCAGTCGTAATATTCCTGAGTTTTTCCCTCCCAACTCTCCTTTTTATTATTATTGTTATATATTTTTTTCCTTTTTGTAATTACTATGAAAAAAAAGACATCAAACAAAAGTGCAGAAAACCATACAGATGTTTCTTTTTTTTGGATTGGGTTTTCCAGTCTCTATGGGGCCTATAATGGTTATTGTAAAAATGAATATCATCGATTTCAGTGCATCTGGTCAATGACTGCTTTTTAAATGTGAATTAACCAGATTGCAATAATCTAGTACAGACAAAAAAGATAAAACAAATAAATAAATGACAAATAAAGAATGTCTGTGTGATGTGCATTTATTCAAAAGAAAATGAATCTGTGAGCTTGCATGCATACCCGGTGAAGTGTCATCAGTCACTAATATCTGTAATATTCAGCTGCAATACTCTCCTAGTCGGATGGAAATTCTAATGAGGGTGATTCAGAGCTTCATGGGCTGGTGAAGTGATAAAGGATGAACACCCATGAGTTTGGTTCAGATTTTAAAAGGCAAGCTGAGGTTTTTTTATATAGCTCATGTCACGCACAAAGACGGTTCTGCCAGAGTGCTTTACATAATGTATTAAAAACATTAAAAGATATTCTAGCTACGTGGTACCCAACATGGGTGTTGAGACCTTTCTGTGGGATCACAAGATCACAAATAGGAAATGAGGAAAAAAAACGTTTGTTTTCAGACTTTTCTCTGATCCTCTAAAATTCAATAGAAAAATTTGCTAAAAAGCATTGCCTTCTTAAATGACCTCATCTCAGTTCCTGCATATAGTTACCAACTAATGTCACCTAACCTGAAGGAAGCGTTGTTGAGTGCAGGTGTATTATTTGGGTGTATTATCCAAGTGGTTTCGTGTCTGATGTTAAGCCTATCTGAATAAGACATATTTGATGCTGACACACACTGTTGCATGAAGACTACACACACGTGACAATTGTTGGCTCAATTTTTCCATTTCCATTGCCACAACAACAGAGTGTATGTCATGAGCCCTTTGACTGTGCTGTCAGCCAGTGCAGTGTCATTATACCCAGGGACCCCATTCAGCAGGTAACTGTGGGATTGATCACACTTTGCCCCACAATCATCTCAGAATGTATCTGCTGATAGAAAATGACACACACTGCTTGTTTGTGATTCTCTGTAGTGTCCTCAGTTTCACCCGTGTCAGTAAGAAGCCACAACTAATGTTCCCATAAGCCGACAGTCAATGATTCAAATAATTTTAAAATGGAAAATTAGATTTTCAATGATTATGGATTTGTGTAATATAATAAGAGTTGCATATAACCAAGCAAATACCTTGCTTAAATCATCCCTCATCTCAACAAGCATTTCTTTCACAGGTATGTTATGGCCGAGATAGCAACAGCACATAGACGTTACAAAACATATCAATCAGATTGATAATAAAAAAAAAAAAATGAATATATGGAGTACAATCAAGGATCAACAGTATACATGACGTTGAGGTAAAATGGAAAAATAAAGTAATATAAAGAATATTTAAAAACTACTATAAAACAAATATATATTTAAAAATTGGTGAATAAAATGACAATTAATAACCTTGGTTATTAGTAGTGAAAATAATAATCAGTTAGTCCAACCATTTAAAACAGACATGGACATGTAGATTGTTTATAAAATAAAAATAATGAGTGTTGACTAAAGCATCTTAGTCAAATACAGAAAAAGAATCTTCTTTCCCTTAGTTTGGTATGGACCATTGCACATATGATTTCCAGGAGTGTGACATGAAATGACAGAAACTGTTTACTTGACCTGTACTTTGATTTTTTAGTTTGACCCATGTTCCATCTGCTAACATGAAGGGGTCAGGGTTTATGACCTAAGCTGCAGCCAACCACCAGGGGATGATCCAGATGTTTTGGCTTAACTTTGGGGTTCTCTAATCTAATCCATCTTTACATATAGTCTCTGGTTTACCATCTTTATGCATTAGCATTGTAACATCTGCTAATTAGCACAGACAAAAGTACAGCCGATGATGCAAGTGTCCATATTCAGTCTGAAACCAAAGTATTGGACAAGTTGAAATTTTGACTTAATGGCGAGGGCAAATAACGAGTTAGGGGATCACCAAAGTGATAACAACTCAGCCTAATTTTATGGGAATCCATCCAGTACATGATGACAAACTTCCCACAAAACCGCAAATGTTGTCTTAATTGTGGCACTAGAGAAGAAGTCAGAGGATCAGTCAGCAGAATTGATCTACTGGGAACCACCAGTGTCTGCACCAAATATCATCTAAATCCAAGATATTTGTCAGGATAAGCCAAAACTCTGACATGCTGGTAATGCTAGAGGAAAGGCCAAAAGATGACTAATTACGACTCATTCTCTGGGCACCATTAATGTCTGAACAGCCATCTCACAGGTTTTGAGATATTTCATAGGAGAAGTGAAAACCTGATTTGTTGAACTAGAGTAAAAATCATTAAAGAAAAATTAATGTAAGCAGGAGTTGTCCTCTACATAGCTAAAATATCAATTAAAAGGATTTTAAAGGGATAGTTCAGATTTCCTTTAGTGGTGTGGTTGAAGTGTTTGTATGACGTCGATGTGCTCCCATTTTGGGGAAGCAACCCGGGGAACCTGTCGACGGGGTCAGCAGTAAAACGTAATTCAACCACCTAAAAAAAGCCACACCAAAACAAAATCAATATTAGTTTAGGTGTACACTATACTGAGAACATTTTCACTGCTTTACCTTGCTGTCAGGCGCCCTTTCCTTTAGTACAACATTTTCTCAGCCATAGAACTTCATTATTCCTACGCACTGTGTTACACCACAGACCAGCTGTTCAGGTCAGTGCTTTATGGAGGAGACAACAAGTAAAAGAAAATCAAAGTGCCAGGGGCCTTACAGTTTACACATCTGCACCATCACATAGTTTTTGCTCTTTCTTGGCCTCCAGCTTGGTCTCCGGTCTTCATAGAAGTATCCCCTCACTGTCTTTAGGCTGTGTTCGGTCTCCATTTGCAATAGTTGAATGGCATTTTGCTGTTGCTGTATTCATTCTCATTTTCTTATATGTGTTGTCTCTTCTGCTAGCTGTCCATTCTGTGTGCATGTAGAAAGCCCACAGTTTGTGTTCGTGCACAGGACAACAGTCTGGACAACTGCGAGTTTGGCCGCAGAATCGTTAGTGTTTATTGTGAACATTCATCTCTCCATCAGTCTTTCAATGAGAGGCAGTTTCATAGTTGGTGTGTTAAAATCAATAAATTTTCACTGGATGTAGCAAGTCACACATCAGCTGAGTTAATCTGGTTTACTACAGTGCGACCCCCAAAACAAACTGATTCTGCTGTGATTTAACTTTATTAAATGGATCAAAGGATGCAGCTATAACTACATCTTGATACAGATTTGTGAAAGTTGTAAAAAAAATTGATTTTAGGTGAATATTCTTACAGCATCCAGATGCTGCAACTGCAAAATGGAAAAAGGAAAGACAGTAAAAAATCATCATGGTTAAATAAGGTGAGCCCTGCAAAACCACACATACAGTGACAGACGTGTGCACTCAAAACAAGAAGAATTAACAAAAAAAATGTCTTTATCAGCCCCTGCAATTCACTATGCACTGAATTCTGCTGCCATTTTGCTTTTACCTTTAGATTATAAAAGACATTCAAAAACAAATGATCACTTCCATTTCAGCCATGCTGTAATCTTTAAACTGTGGTTGTTATGACTCACTAGTACTACTAAGACAGAGCAGCATCTGTGTGTCCCTGCCAGAAGGCTGATGCCTGTATATGTTCCTGTGTATTAGTGGAGTAAAACTGTTGCTCTGTGGGCTCACATACACCATGTGTACACTGTCAATAAGTCCACATGTTTTAAGGTTATCTGCAGAAAGTAAAGAAGTTAAATAACACAGTAAAATGTGAATAAGAATGACACTGTTTGCTTTTCATGATATAACAGAACTTGACATTACATAGACTTTAGCTTCACTTTTTTTTTGCTTCTTCTGACTACAAACACACACAGAAGGAACAAACTTGGAAGTGGAAAATGTACAAGGAGCACTTGAATGCAGCAGTAAATATTAAGCTTGTATTAAAGTGTGTTTGTTTTATTGTTTAGTGTCTGTAGTGTTGTGTAGGGGGGGCACAGGTGACTCTCTGTTTCTCTCTCTCTCTCTCACACACACACTGAGTTGAAGGTGCTCCCACTTTTTCTCACACCTGTAAAATGCAGACGGTCCCTGCAGCTGACGTGACGGTTCGAGTGGACGCAGAAATAAAGTTTGTTGGACTAAATCCGCGCAGCCTGTCCTCTCTGTGTGCACACGTGAGACCCCCCTCCCCCCTCGGTGGGACAGACGGACAGACGGACAGACGGACAGCGGCTCCTGACCGTCACAGGCTCGCTGTGTCGGCGCAGCTCCGTGCGTGTATTTCCGGGTGGAAGGAGGCAGCTCCGGTGAGAGGCCAGCTAGCATCAGCAGCTCCTCCGTCCGCGCCGAGCAGCACCGGAGGCCGGCCGCCGACCGGAGCGAGCGTCCGCCGACCGCCACAGATCCACAATTAATGTCTTGCAGCTGAAAGCCGAAGCGGAGGGCAGCGGGCAGGAGCTATGGCGGCGTCGCTTCTCTCCGAGACCGACATCAGGCACCGGTCCATGGCGGAGGAGGATCCGAACGGGAACGAGCACGGGGCGGCCGCACGCAGCGCGGCGCCTCGCTGGGGACCGAACAGCACGCCGGGGCCCGGCAGCTGGCCCGGCTCTACTCTCCGCACGCGGTGAGGACGCGGGGGCGCTCGGTGTCGGTGGTGTCACCTGCTTTCTGTCGCCTCGCTGGGGACCGCAGCACGCCGGGGCCCGGGGCTGAGAGTGGAGATAGCTGGCCCGCAGCTGTACTCTCCCGGAGGCCCAAAAGCCACGCGGGGGCGCTCGGTGTCGGTGGTGTCACCTGCATGAGCGATGATGAGGGGGGACAAGGTGGTGGGATGGTAGACGGGGCTGAGAGTGGAGATATGTGCAGCTGTAGAGGCCCAAAAGCCACGGTGCGACATGAGCGATGATGAGGGGGGACAAGGAGGAGGAAGGTGGTGGTGATGGAGACGGTGGAGGTGACGTGCTGCAGGCTGACCTAGCAGCGCTGTGTCATCTACAGCTGATCAGCTCCTCCGTGTCCTGTAACCCGCTGTGAGGAGGCCTCCTGACTGCGACCAGGAGCTCACTCTGCTCCTCATATAAGTTTGTTTACAGACCATGTGTGCACTGTGTGGTAAGAGTAATCAAAGCACAATTTAAACAAAAACATCTCTTACTGTTTCTAGGCGGGGATTAACGTTTAACTCTAGATTGAAATTATACCCAAGGCCTCTGTTAGGCTTCATCCTGAGGTCTACATATGTAGAAACACTGTTGCACATCACTACAACCTGATCTGTTTCTGACTCCAGACCCTCTGAGTGTGTCTGTATTCAGCAGGCGATCTGAGGGCCGGTGAAAGGCCATCAGCCTTGTCAGCAAACTGACCAAACTGCACCCCCCCTCTTGTTAACCTGCCATCCCTCCTCTCCATGCTCTAGTATCTAGTAGAGAGTGCAGTTTATGTTAGTTTATGTTGGTCTCATTGATCCTTTATCTGACTCAGGTTTGTACAGGTTAGGACGTATGGACTCTGGGACATCAGCAGACCGACCGTGCTGTGTGTTGACGACGGCGCTGTCTGTGGTGCTGAAACAGCAGACTGACGTGTGACTGCACCTTTTTCTCTCAGTACCATCCTTCTGCCTCAGATCTATGATGTTCTCTAAACTATATTTTATAAATACTCAGTTCTTTAGTATACTGTAGCCTGTGTGCTCTGTAGAGTGTCACCTTCATTATCTAAGTTACAATTAACTATAAATGAGAGGATCACAGACACACTGTTGCCTGTTGTATTCCCATAATATTCCTGCAAATGATGTAATATTTCTATCATGTTTCTGAGATTATCCAGTAGTGTCTTTGCTTCTGAAACTTTACCTTCTGACCTTTGTAACAAAATAATTTAGGAGATACATAACCGGGCGTCTTGTAGCTATGTCCTTTGAGAAGTGTGTGTGTGTGTGTGTGTGTGTGTGTGTGTGTTGGTTGGTGGTGTGGGGACGGGGGGGCTCCCATTGGGGCATACTTACAAATGCAGTCTCGGAGCGGCCTGGTGGCTGAGGGCTTAGGGCACTGACTGTGAACCACTACATTTGTGTCCTGGCTGGGAACCTGTGTTCCCCATCTCTCTCACCTGACTTCCTGTCAGCTATCTAATGAAGGCACAACGCGTTTTTTTGCGAAGGTTTGGCTTGCTGTTGCAAACGGTATTACATTCAATAACCGAGAGGGAGATTTATGAAAAATATCCCTGATGATGACATCAGGGAGACAAAGTGTTTTAACATGGAGGTCTTAAAAGATGCTATTGAGTTTCATAATGGGGGTTAGGGTTAGGGTTAGCAGGATCCGTTGTGTTTTGGAGCTTGACCTATATTAGGGACTAAAAGTAAGGATATCCTAGTCTTTGCTGCATGGTTTTTGATTGTTCCCTTTTCAACATGTTTCTTCCAAGCCCTCTGACTTTATGGCAAAATAATATGGAAGAACAACAATAAATTGCGACAGTACCCCCCTAACATTTAGAAAACACACTGGATCCTAAAGGCCCACCCCAGTTAAGTGCACATATGTTGAGCATTTGCAGTCAGATACCTCAGGTAAAGGCCCTCACTCCCACAGGACTCATGGCTAAGTTCTTTCGATGCTAGTGAAGTTGTTGCCTTCAGCTCAGATAGGCGTTTAGTCCTAGGACAAAATCAATGTCTGTGACACAGTCTACAGCAGTAATCCTCAAATCCCGTCCTTGGGGTCCGGGGTGTTGCTGGTTGTTTTTTTTTCCCCTCTATTTTAAATTCACCTGGCGTCCAGACCAAATAAGTCTCTGATTAGCGTCTAGAATGAAAACTGCCTGGCAGAATAAGAAATAAGCAGCAGCCTGGACCCTGGAGACTAAATTTCAGGACCACTGGTGCACAGGCTACAAATACTTTAATAAAATGACAGCGGCTGTTATTGTTGGCAGAATTGCCTGCTTCCATCACAACAAAGTGTTGCTTCTGTGTGATGACCCCGAGGCCTAATGTAGTAGCGTGCATTGTGGTCTTGTTAGATAAATGCAGCTTCTGGGGAATAGTTTCCCATCAGCCACACTGTCTCCTGTGCTTGTTTCAACCCTAATCTTTTTGTCTAGATCGTATTAGCTTTTCTCCAGGAATTCCTCTGCGATCAGACTCGGTTACCTTCTCAAAAAAGCTGACTTTTCATCAGGAATATATATTTCTGATCTGTACTCGTAATCCCAGTCACCCTTTTGCCACCATTTGACATCACAGCCTAACTTCTTTCGCATTTATCCACTGGTTTCAATCAAATGTGGGTTGAGAATAGCGGGAGGAAAAGCGTCATTTAACCAGGATCCAGTAAATTGAGCCATTTCATCGCCGTAGATACACTGATTTTAGCGCGGCGATGGAAGCGTGCCTCAGACCTTAGCGGAGAAAACCTGTCTCACCAGTTGTGCATCAAGCTGGACGGCGCCACATTTTGCCCGACCATCTGCCCTGCTTCTCGCTTCACCAAGCATTTTAATTGCCTCTAGTCGGACCACGTTGGCCACTTGTTAACGCTTCCTAAAATAGGGACGGTGATCAGAGAAAAGAAAGGTTTGCACCACTAAAAGCACGTTACTGTGAAGTTCACACGAGGGCACAACATGTGTCATTAGGCTGGCACTTGAATCCAAAGGCCTCACAGCGCTATGAGTGTGTCCACGCTCACACACCACTGACCATTGCCGTTCCTCTCTCGTCTCACTGAGCTGAAAAGGAACCTCTGACCCTGCTGGTGACTTTTTTTTTTTTTTTTTTCATTAACCATGTTAACGTGCAGGCTGTTACAGAACAAACCCTTCACTTCAGTGGAGGCTGATGACCGGTAGTCCTATTTTTAGACACTGTGAGTAAAGGAGTCACCTGCACCGTTAATGGAATTGGATCTACGCTCTTATTCAGTGCCATTACATTAGAGAGATAACCATCTCCGCTCTGACATTCGGTCTTTTCTAATCCCGAGCAACGCGAGCATTACACATTCATGTAAACCGAGACAAGCTTGCATACGTGCGGGCTCACACATGCACAGGGTTGATTATTAGCTTAATTAAAGGTGGATACGAGATGATGACTGGGAACAAGAAAGAGATGTTAGACCAGGAATAACAGGTTTTTTGTGTTTCTAGGAAGTGCATTTTCATTTATTCATAGATCACAGCAACAAGTCAGCATTATTAATAAAGGTATGATGGTATCAGGGATGTCGACATTTTAACAACTATTAGCTTCAGTAGTGGCTCATTGATTTAATGACAGTATACAATAATTCTATAATATAATAATAATAATAATACTGTAATACTGGTGGCCGAACAAACAAAGAAAAGGTCGAACTCAGATGATGAGACCAGAAACTTTAATTGAAGTGAGGTCCAAAAACACACCTGCAATTACCGCTCATCGCCACAGGTGCTGTAAAAGAAATGAAATCAGCATTTTTGAAATGATAACTTTAAAATACAACTTACTAGACTACACTCATTTCTAATACAGATCATCTCTTTTTAAAACTCTTTATTACCATACATGTATATATTAAGAAGAGGCTGAAGTGTTGGGAGAGCTTGATAGACCAAACACTCGGTACTTAGATGAGATGAGAAGGCCGCTGATGAGATCCTGGGTCACGTTTGCCAGCATGTTGTTGTTGAGCGTAGCGCTGATTGATGGTTAAGAGGATCACACATGCATTTGGGGTCCCGACACTTTATCCCCTCTCACTTAGCGGCCACGGAGCTTAGTTAGCAGACTGACTCTGGGTAAAAATAGCCCAGACGAGGCTGCGATATGAGCAGCGTACCGATGCTGAACTCCAAACTGCTCCATACTCAACAGTGAACTTTATGCAGGGTCACCACCTCTGAAGTTTTTAAGTGTTTCTTTTTGGTGATTTTTTTTTTTTATTTGGTAAATTCAGAGAATAGTTCAAGGTTACTTTTACTTTGTAATGCTGCTCTCACATGCAGAGAAAGAGCTAAAGATCAGGCTGGTTGTCAGGCCAGTCCGCAGCAGTGTTATCTGAGGAGTTTGAAGCTTTGACATGTTGACTCTATGACTGTGAGGAGAGGTGAGGAGAGGTGTGGAGGGTGTAACAGTGTTCAGTGACTCATGATCCTGTAACATTTGTCCCACGTTTAGCTGCCATGAGTGTGTGTGTGTGTGAATGATAGGCAAATTGTGAAGAGCTTTTATTTTGTAATGGTTACAGGCTTTGATTTTTAGTATTTAATCTTAAATGCCCTGATAACATATTTTATCTGTCAGCTTCTTATTCACACTGATCCAGGTTTACATAAAATGTGTTGGAACGTTTTTCGAACAGTTGTTTTTCTGATCTCTACACAAATTCAGTCCATTTACTAACAACAATATATCTCAAGGTTTTGTTTTTTTTTTTACACTTTTTTTACACTGACCAAGATATGTACAGTATTATACATGTGCTATTTCTAAATGACCACAGATGCATCTTTGGCATTTCTGTACTGCAGTTTCTCATTTCTTAATGGCCAACATAAACTGAAACTGACCGATAATAACCACCATGCAGATTGTCCAAATTACTGCAATGAGAAACTTCTAGTTCATTTTAAATATACAGTATATTTATTTTTAATGTGTTGTGTGTATGTATTTTTATATCATTATGATTTAATGATTCTGATGTCGTGCAGTGAGGTTTTCCTCAAAGCAGAACAGCTCATTCAGTCTGTCCGCTGCATGCCGGGATTGTGACTGTAAAAGTTCAAGTTCAACTGAAATCAACCAAATGACATACAGTCTTTTTCACTATCATGTTGACACATTTAGAAATAGTTTAGGAAATTGTAAGAGAAGCTACACAGGAAACATTTGCAGGCTTCAGTGATGGATAAATGTCACTCAGATGAGGATTAACATCGGGGACAGAAATAGCGTTGCACATTTTCAGCAAAAAATGAATTCTGGGTTTTAGTTTTTAGATGATTTTTTTTTTATCAAGATTTAAAATAATACCATCAAATAAAATATGTTTCATTTATTTTAATCAAATTTTCCAGACCTTTCAAAGTGGTGTCAGCAGAGACGACGCTGACTGTGGTGGTACTGTACCAGTGAATTGTTAAAAACAGCTTATTCTCAGTGTATTGGTTTTGTCACAAAAGTGTCACAAAAGTGTCACAAAACAACGAGTTCTGTTGATGAAGGACAATGGCAGCTGTCAGCCGCAATACAGTCAAATGTCATATTCGATTTTTCAAAGCACTTTGAAAACCGTGCATCCCAGGGGAAGAAAAGGCTACTTCTCGGTTGAGAATGGCGGTCAGGGGTATTTCTAGCTGTAATCATGGAGGAGAACGTGGTCGTATGTGAGTTTCTGTGTTTTCACCAGGTAAATCTTCAAATGACTTATAAGCTTTCCCCGCGTTCCAGCCAAAGGGCACAGCGGGCTGCAAGTGGGAGATATGCTCAGCGACACTAACAATGCTGCCGAGCCATTTTATGAAAACTTAAAGGCAAAAATGTTTCCCACATGCTGACAAGTGTCTGTTAAAGAAAAATAAACAGCCAAAATTCAGAATGTCAAAGTGTCCATTTAAGGGAGCCCCACGCTGTTATGCGCTTAGTTGTTTGGGTCCGGTTCAACACTGGTAGGAGGTAAATCTAAATAGCAGTTTGGCTTGTTAGAGTTTGGAGAAGTTAGATGAGGCATTGGCGATGCTCCATAGAGCCAAACATGGGCTCATTACAGCAAAGCTAGGATGGACAAAACAGCTGGATGCATCTCCCTCTCCCTCTGTTTCTGCGTCTCTCCATTTCTCTCACCAGCTCTCTATTCATCCCCTCATCTCTCTTTGGTCCTCCCATATGTCTGAAGTGTCACGGTCCGCTCACGTCCGACTGCCTCTCCTCTCCTCTCCTCTCCTCTTTTCTCCTCTCCTCCAATCAAATCTCACATAATCCAGTCTTTCTCTTCTGCTCTGTTTTTTCCTTCCAATATTTTGCGAGAAATCAAAGTCTTTCTTTTCCTCTATTTTAATCAAAGTCTGATCACATGAGCAGCATGTATGTTTGTCTGTTCGTGTGTATATCCATCTCTTGACTTTATGTGTGTGTGTGTGTGTGTGTGTGATCTTGTGTGTGTGTGTGTGTGTCGAGTTGTTACCCTGGAGGATCTGTTGTCAGTGTGCCTGTAAGTGATCTAAAGGGCGATACTGATCTTCAGCCTTGTTCGGTTCACCTGGCTCTGGCCGCTCGCGTGTCGACCCGCTCCCATTAAACATACATAAAGACATAAAGAGCAGCACCAGAGCTTCCCTGGAAGCACTCTCCAAGGTGTGTACTGCCATGAAAATATAACGTACGTGATTGCAGTCCACCCCGGCGACTCCTGACAAAGTTTCCACCTGCAGGTACCTGTTCGGTCACAGAGTCTTATTTGCTGAATTCCCAGTCAATAGTTTCACCACAATATTTGCTCCTGATCTGTAACGTTTTAAAATTACAATCTACACAATATTTTCAATACATTTAT